>VDFB02252996.1:0-15302 GCA_007258455.2 Sequoia sempervirens
GGTCTCTCATAGGTACGTGTAGGAGTAACTCTTAGGCGTGGAATTCCATGCACACTGCCATCTTCATAGGTATGTGTAGGAGTAACTCTTAGGCGTGGAATTCCATGCACACTGCCATCTTCCTCCTGTTCCTGTGGTCTCCTTTGGATAGCCAAATGTTGCACTACGATGCGTTAGCCACCTGTTCCTGTCCTGCTGCTAGGCCTCTCAGAATGTCTTGGGCCTCCTTGTCCTCATTCTGAGCTCGGTTGTGAGGTTCCCTAGTCTCGTCTGTGTCACCCATTTCTACAAATGGATTGTCAAAGGGAAAATCCTCAAACTGATTTCTTTGACTACTAGGCCTCTTGCGTGAATAGTACCTGTTATATCTGCCTTGATAAGAATGCATATGATATTTACCCCTTCAAGCTAGTAGGATTATGTGCTCTGATACCACTGTGAAGAACCCAACTAGGTCCAACTCAAACCCTTATGTAAACTGCTTATCTTTTGTGTTTTTTTAAGTTTTATAGGAGAAATTCTAGACAAAAGTAGAAGGGGCGATAGCATATAAATGCATATAAAACTGGAAATTATAGTAAATCTGAGAAACAACTCATGTAATAAACATTATTCAACTATTATAAACAGATCAGGAACAATCAATATTTTGTCCTTGCCAGGCAAGAATGGCTGAAAATGATGAAATAGCTCGCCTGGAGTCTAGATCTGCTTTCTGCCACCCTGAAACTGGAGAAAAGCTATTGAAAGGTATAGGCGCCAATAATGGATCACAATAAAAGCCAGGAAAGGAGGCGTTTTGCCTCTTTAACTCAAATGCCCTTGCCAGAAGAACACGCCATCCAAGCAAAATGGTACGGCCTCTGAAGATATTGAAGGTCCTTTCTGAATCAAACACACTGCAGAAGAATGGCGTCCAAGATGTGAAGCCTTTTGCCTTATTTCAAACTGGAAAATGCTGAAAATAAATCTGATGAAGCACAGATGAACTTCTAGATGAAGCTCCCACAATGGCAATCATTCAGCTGGTGTCTGACAGCCTTAGAATCACAGATCCAATGAAGAATTCTTGTTCTTCAATGAAGGTTTTCCTGAAACCCTTGTCCTCAGACAAATGCACAGGGAAGAAAAATATCAAGCAATTTCAAATAATGAAGAAGTGAGTTTGAATTGCTTTTTTTTTCCCGTATATCACAAAAAGGTACACACTTCGCTCAAAAAGCCACGTATTTTGGCTTTAAAATACATTTAAATGTATTTAATTACCTTTCAATAGTTTTAAATCTCACTTTATGAAGTGAGGGCACCTTTATTTGATTTAAGTGATTTATTTTATCACTTTATCAACCTTAAGTCACTTTTAAATTTATTTAAGTGGCCTTTTAATCTTTTATAAAGTCAATTTGACTTTATAATATTCCATTAAGTTAAATAATTAACTTAACCATGTAAATAAACATAACTCCCTTCAAACTCAGTATTTTTCCGTCCCGTCAGAAGCTGGCGAACACTGTGCTACAGATGCCTGCCCTGAATCCACTACTGGAATGAAGGAGTAGGAACGTCAATACCCACCAAATACGGCCACTGACCCCCTAACCAAATTTTGTCAGCCTATAAGGGTTGAAGAGATAGGCTAACTCAACTGCTCCTAATAACTGACTAGAGTGGGGGCATTACAAAATCACACTATAAAACATAGAAGAATCCAGATTGCTTCAAGTTACGTCCATCCCCATCACATTACAGAGTGTGGAGCTTGTAATTTATTGCATTAAGCATTACAATCCTATCACGAGAGAAATCCGATTGGTGGATGGGAGGGTGATCTGCAGCCTGAAATCAAAGGACATTGAAAAATATTTTGCTATTCCACCATGCTCGACCAATGTGGTCCTATCAGTGATGGAATGCGAAAGAGTATTCGAAGCAGCAAGGGATAAATGTTAAGGAATAATGATAGAAAGATGGCTAAAAGTGAAAAAGGCCAACTTGCCCAAATTGGTTAGACGAGGAGAATTCCAAGACGAATATGTAGTGTTGATCACTCTACTTAGCAGGATCACTGGATAGGAAGAGGGCAATCATTTTCAGTCTTGGATGTACTACATCATTGCCAAGATTATCAGCAAAAGAGAACACTAGGATTGGGCCACCCTGATCAGTACCAACAAATTACCGGGTTTCTAGAGGCTCATAGGTTCCACATGTGTTCCTACCTTGTATACCTGATTGCCTTCCAAGGCGAATTGAAGACACTAAACACTGTGGGAACCTTATGTTTGTAGAAGGTCCATGAACACTTTCCGTGTCTTGAGTTTACTCAAGCGGAACGACATTTCAAATGGATAAGTGACCTTTTCATTATGCACACTGTATGAGACCTTGACCATGAGATGCACGTGCATAAATCACCAGCAGCGAATGAGGCATGGTGGACTGGGCGGATTGGTTTTATCCAATTCCCCACCTTCACCTACATACATTTGTATGGATACAATGGTCACCCCGCCATTATGCCACGCTAGCCTTTAGATAAGGTGGTGTTCATGTAGTTCCTAAGGCAGTTGGCCGAAGTTCACACTCACCTACACCTGAAGAAGAAGCCAACTGCGAACTTTCCTATCCAGATGGGACTCTATAGATGTAAATCAGTGGCTAATGCCAAGTTGATGAGCCAAGAAACGGTGAGAATCAATCTCAAATATCTCATTGAGAGGTCATATGATCCAAGCGGCCTTTATGCAGCGCATCTTGAGCAACGCTCATCACATGAATCTTCTTTGGAAGATTATTGGTTCAACTGTGATGATGAGTTTGATGTACGAAAAAGGAACTATAGCCGACTTAGGCTCTCACAATTATCCTTGTTCTTTGTGGATCAAGTGGACTCCGCGACCCTTTCGGAAGAGTGGATTGGTGTCAAAGAAATCACATCTATAGAGGAGAAAACGACTAGAGTTGTCAGAAACAGTCAACACTACCTAGACAACAAGAGGACTGGGAAGGTAGTACTTCCCCGAACAGAGCCGTCATCGGTTCAATCTACACTACCTTCCATGTCAAGGAAGAAACCCAGACAGAAGCAGTGGAGCAATCCTTCCAAAGGGATGCGGATGTCAAGACACACGAGGGGAAGAACATAGGGGTTACATGTGGAGACAACCACACACACACCCGAGATAGTTATGCGAACCGCTATAGCCGAGCCAGTGATTGAGATAATCATAGTAGAGGCAGAGCCCATAATAGAAGCAGTAGTAGCAGATATGGTGCCTGTGATAGAGACATACCTACCTACTTCACCACCATCACAATAATTACAAGTCCCTATCAACTTGGACTCTCCATCGAGAGACATCACCACAACACTGTCTCATTCATCGGGCATTCAGGGGCCCAACATCCCTCCTAGTAGCGAGGCTAGTTGGGATTCTATTTGGCTTGAGGGTTTCCTAGGAAGGAAGAGGGAAAGGCCATCCTACTAGCTTGACTTCGTAGAGTTCGATCATGTCCCTCAAGACATGCTGGCGAAGAAGTTAAAGAAACAAGTACATGTAGGAAAGAATCCGGATAATGAGTTCCTCATAGAGATTGCTGCCCCACTTGAAGACAGAAACATACATGAGGTAGAGGTTGAGGACTTCACATTGTCCAAGCTCAACCTTGGAAAAACCACACGTGAGGTGGAGGCCGACCTTCTCGGAATTGCCTCAATGAGCGTCCAAGAGAGGATGGCTAAGGATGGAAGAGGCAAAGCAGCCTTAAAGGATGAAAATTGACAATTGAGGATGTACATTTTTAGCCTAATGCATGCCACCCCGAATGTCTCAACTTTGCCATAGGAATTGCTAAATCTCCCCGCGGAGCGAAACCATCATCAACTGATTACATATGGAAAACACTTGAGAGATGAAGTGGGGGAATTTGTTGTCAGAGGACGGTGTATACTGGCAGAACTATACTAGTTAAGAGATAGAGCACATGGACTCCGTGCGGAAATTTAGCAGTCGGAGCAAAAGACATCAGAGAAGAGGCCAAGCAATGAAATCACAATTGCAGACTTGCAATTGGTGTATCAATCAGTCTCCACTGAAGAGAACAAGCAACATATTTTTGGTTGGAAAGAACAGCTGGCATACAAGGTGAAAGCCTATGATGCCAATTCTGTAGAACTGATTGACTATTGACGGATTGTCGTAGGTATTATCAACTTTGCAAGAACGTTGGCAATATCCTTCCCTCACATAGAATATCAGAATGAGGGAGGTTAGTACATTGAGCTAGGTACAGTGCAGAATCAATTCCGGGATGCCATCCATAGCAGATTCCTCGATGACCTTGATGGTTGCAAGTTGGCCAAAGTGGCAGCCATGTCTACCAAGTTAGATGATGCAGCTGCCAAGTGCATAGACTATTAGCAGCAGCTTATGACAGGTGAAGAAATGCTAAAACACCATGTCATCATCTTGTAGAGCATTAATTGCCTAGAGGCTAAAGAGGTCAACGGATGGATAGAGGTACTGTTGACCAGTGGTGATGAGGTATAAAGCACCCCAAGAAGGACGTCCTACCCTCCAATGTAGCATTAATGAGACCGAAGTTAATTTGATGCCCCTTTCGAAGTTAACTCCAAATCCCATAGATCATGCATGCTAGATCCCACTAATTGAGGATGCCTAATTTGACTTCCATAATTTGTGGATCTTAGATCTCCACTAAATGTGGATGTCTATTTTGGAGGCACAGTTTGTAATAAAGTTCACTTTTAGTTTAGTTTCAGTCAACTGAAATAGTTTTCTAGTTGACTCTTTGTTTAGTATCAGTTAACTGAAGTAGATTTCGAGTTAACTGATTGCTCACCTACTTTTAGACATAGGAATAAATCTTGCTAATTTATTGGCAAGAACTCAATGTTAACTCAAGAAGATTTTATGGTTGCCTACTCCTTTGAGTTCTGTAAATAAGAGCCTTGGGCTCATTATTTTGTAACTTTACTTCACGGCAGCAAAACGCTGAGCAATTTTGCCTTCATATTGTTCGCTTAGTATATGTTCTTGGATCGTATTTGTTGGAGTTAAGCACCAAGTACAACTTGTGCTCTCTCTACTCAGATAGGTGTGTCCAATCTTTGTTCATGTGTTCTTGGTTTGATTGCCTCATGTGTCAGAGTTCCTTGACACAAGTTGCTGTCCCAACGTGTAATCTTTGGTGGAATATCGAGATAATAAATCAAGAGAGTTACCATGCCTTTGATCTAATGTCTCAAAGTTTTATCATTTTTTGTTGTATCCAATAATCTGTTTTCGGTCTACACCTCGGAAAGGCCTTGGTGCCTCCTTGGGAATTTAGGAGATAAGATTATCGTCCCTTTGTTGTTGTATCATTTTTTGTTGTATCCAATAATGTATCCAATAATCTGTTTTCGATGTACACCTCGGAAAGGCCTTGGTGCCTCCTTGGGAATTTAGGAGATAAGATTATCGTTCGTTTGTTGTTTCTCGTGATTTACTTTTCAGCCTACACCTCAGAAAGGTCTTGGTACCTCCTTGGGAATCCTGAGATATAAATTACCGTAAGGATTATTTGTGTGGATTTGATTTCAATACGAATCTGGGAGTTCAGAGCCTTCAGATGCATCCTGGGAGAATAATTCGACCAAGTGATCGAACCACCCATTCCTTCTCCTATGCCCTCATGCTCTGTTAATCTTGAGAAGAGAGGATAGATTAAAAACTAGTTTAGTCGTAGTTAAGATTTGCCAAAACTAGAGAAAAGCTTAGCTATGACGCATTGTGTTTATACACCCTTGTGTCCTACCATTGAGTAAAAAAAATAGGATAGTAGTTTACTTTAGTGCTTTCATTTACGCAAAATATCAGCAAGAAGAGGGATCTTCCCCTCCCAGTTTGTAGAAGCAAATACTAATAACTTGCTATCGCTGACCATTTCCAATAAGCACTCTAGAGGTGGTAATTGAAATGCCAACACATTATAAGGCGCTAGCATAAGTGATTGGAAAAGTAAGCACCTCTTAATTATATTGGATGCCCAATGTTGGAGGTTGGCTTAAATAATACTATCAGCGCTGACCACATTCCTCATATACCTCATATGGTTCCTTCAGATATTACAGGGATTCCCTCTTCAGGTACACTCTAGGAATGTTGCAGTTGCTAGGAGGAGATTAAAAAGTAGGCTCTAGGTAAAGCTGGGCTCCCACGTCACCCTTGCAATACACTTCACCCCCACTAATTTCTGTGAAGACTTTCCCAAGAGCTACTAGACTTTCAAATATACACAGCTTCCTTGAAAATGATGGCTTGTCCAAATTATATGCCATGGGATCCTTTGAATGCTACTCCCTTTAGACTATTCAAAGATTTCACATCATATAGTTATCTTTAGTTGTCGATAGGGACATAATAGCTCAATACTAGTAGCTGTGGATCCTTCCAATAGACTAGAAATTAAGTGTCGGATTCCTTCAATACCTGATTTTAAGTAGCATTTATTCTGCATTTATATTCCACTCCCATGACTTAATATTACGACGACTCCCCTTGTATTGACATTATATGTAATAACCACCCCATTTTTTTCCAAAAACTTCACCTGTTAGATTTTGCGAAAATGCAAAAATATTTAAAATAATCAACGGAATAAGCAACCCTCCACTTTCTGATCACCCAAATCTCGATGTGGGCAAGGTGAGAGCATATGGTGAAAGGGGATCTTGCATTACTAAAAATGTAGCTAACTGAGATAGACACCTTCCACTTTCTAATCACCTAGATCCTGATGCGGGCAAGGTGAGACCATATGGTGAGAAGGCTTGCAAACTGAATTAATTGAGCTACCACTTCCTCAATGGAGTGAGAAATCAAACCAAGTGCGTAATGGAAATCATCCGCTTATTCAGTGGGACATACAAGAAAGTAAATAACACTTGGCGGCAAGCCAACCAATCACACAAGTGCTCCGCTTGCTCAACAGGCATAACAAGAAAGCAAATAAAGAACTCGACCACTTATTCAGCAGGAGTAGCAAGTAACATAAATGAAGCTCAACCACTTATTCAGCCAGAGCACCACTTGTTCAGTGGGGTGAGTATCAAGATAAATACAAGAGCATTCACCAACGATACTACAAATGGTGTTACAATAAGGTCAACATGAATTATATCAGTCTATCATATGCTGCTGTTATGTAAGGAAAATAATGGAAATATGAAGCATAACTCCTGCCCCTCTTCCCTATCCCCCTCCCCAAGATGCTATAATGAAAGTATGAGAACACCCCCACAAACCATAACAATAATACCGCAATGAAATGTCCTCTGGAGGTCAATGGATGGTCAAACAAGCTGCTGTTACAGGTCTGATACACAGGACAACATTTTGATATGCACAAACAGCGAGCTTAAAACGCCAACCAGCAATCTTCAAAAGAGCATAAGTTCTCCAATACTTTGTAGAATCACTCCAAACCACTTGCAAATGTCAAAGCAAGGCTAGGCATCCAATATGAGCTTGTAAGCAGCCCCAAACAAGTCTAATCAATAACAAGATACTCCAAAACACGTCCTAGCAAGGATGTATGGCCTCCCTAGGTGGGCAACCAGCCAGGAAAAAACCAACTTTCAAGCAGAAAATCTCAAAACTTGAGCAAAGGGGCGCCCAAGTACAAGGAAAACAATAAACCAACACCCAGAAAAAGATATCCAGCTCTCTGTTCAACGTGAATGAAAATGTGATCAGTTGGGCTATGGAAAGGGCACGAACCAACAACACCCCAAACTGTAGACTCACTCCAAAAAGCTCCTACAAACTGCAAACTAACACTCCATACCAAAATATATCTAGAAGACATCATAGCAAGCCAAAAATGAAAGAACAAAGGAAGCCATCTCCATTATGTGCTCAGTGGTAACCCCTGCAACACCATTATTCAGCTAGGAGATATCTTGCAACCTTGAAATTGAAGTTGACTTAGAGGGATTTCGTCCTCAAAGCCTAAGGAGTTCTCTCTACATTTCGACACCACTTCATTATCATAAGTTTGCATAACCAAAGGAGAGCAAATGAGGGAGTATATATAGATTTTGAGACCCAGAAGTTTGAATGCCTTTTCCCTCCAAAAGGGGACACCACACTTGGGGAAATAGAATACTTTATTGAAATTCACTTAAAACCTTCACTTTTGGCGTCCACTTTAGTTATGCATAAAATTTTCTTTTTAAAAACTTAAGTTGTCCATGCTAGGCGTGGGGGTCCAAGGGGCCTTTTTTGACTTTGTGAAATTAACTCAAGTTGCAAATATTTCCTTTTTCAAACTCCAAGGATGGTGGAAATGCCAACTACAAGAAATATCAAGACATCATCAACTGAAATTGCCACCACTACTAGAAATAGTAATCCTACACTGAATTGTTGGGAGAACCATTGCCAGAAATAGCACTTACTAAAAATAGCATACTACTAAAAATAGTAAGCATGTCCAAACTCAAAATAAGCACATTTTGAGATGCAATTGCGACTTACTAAAAATAGTAAGTACTAAAAATAGACACTACTAAAAATAGCAGTGACCGCCCACCAAGGATCTCAGAAAACCCAAAAAGACCTAGAAAACACTCTAGCAAACTCCTATAATAACCCCTTGAAAAGTAGACAAGAAATCTCCAAGAATATTGGAAACCCTAGAATCACTTTCGAGTAGCCTACGGGTCTACGAAAATAGGCTAATAGTCACAGTAGTGCTTAGGACTAAGAAGGGGATATTACATTATAAAAGATGAATTAGTCGACAGATAATAAGGAAGCAACTACTATGAAAGATTAATAGTTGCTCATGGTTTCTGACAACTTTACATCTTCACAATAAAATATTGAACTTCCATAATGCCAAATCATTGGTACTATGATTAGGACGGCTTAAATTCATCAAGGCTTAGATGCCACTCTGCGATCACCAAGATTCGGAAATTATTAGTTATGAAATGTAACTTGACTTTTTGTTTTTATTAAAGAACAAGACTCATATGGGAATACAAACAGACCATGACTCCATGGGAATATTAGTTGTCACTTTGAGACCTGGGAAGATAGGTTTGGTAAAGTACATTAGGAGAATGTTTGAAGAAAAATCAAAAGTTGCCATTGAAGAAGGGTTAGAAAGGGAAGATGAATTGCTTTGATGCGAGTTGCAGCTTATAGGTGTTCCTGAAAAGCTTGATCAATAATATTGCTTTGGTCAAGGAGCAGAGTCAGACAATGAGGAAAGTAAATCAGAAAATCAATCATCTATTGCAGCCACATCTGAAGAGCAATCTTTGCTTGCAAGGGTGATTTTTCAGTCATGGGATAGATGTTGTAGCAGGCAAAGAGATCGGGTTTCAGTGTGGTATACCCCATGGTTCAACACCTAGTGATGGGAAGGTGGTGGGTGGATACAATGGAGCTTTCAAATCATCTGATGATGACGGTGCTTCATTTGGTTTCAGCGATGATGGTACAGGTGGAGTTTGGTTTGAACCTCAAACCTAGCTTGTGCTTGGGAGTGATAGTTATGATGCTTGTACTTGGGATTTGGATAATGACTTACTCACAAAGGGCACCAATCATTACGAAAATAGTGATCACATCTTTCTTTAATAGAGCAAACAACATTTTAGCACATGGGATCTGGGTGTGATGGTCCGTACATTTGACATTGATCCTGCTTGGGATGGATCTACTTTTCATCATATTGCAGTTCCTACCTCATCTACACAATTGAGCATGAGGGATGGTGTTGATGACATGACTGGTGTTGATATCAACCTTGAAAACAAATCTGATTTAGTGTTACATGGTGCTGATCACAAATCATAAAATTTATATGAGGTTGATAAGTTTGAAGGGTCCAATTAGTTGGTAGGTCAGCTGAAGGTGAGTGAAGAGCAGATTATTGCAGCCATTAGACTCTTTGATGATACTCTTAAGTTGATGGCCAAATGTTGTTGGAGGTCTTTAGGAGAACATATGTACCTTGATGGAGAGCTTTCCCTTTTGGATTCACAGGCACTTAGAGAGGCATTAGTGGTAATGAAGTCAAATTACTTGCAGTTTCTCTCCGATAGAGATTACCTTCTCATACTTGGTGAGATCTACTATGATGCGCTTAAAGGGAAAGAAGGGGAAGTGGATAAGCTTATTGATGAGCTTATGATTACTAAGGATTACTTGAAGAGCACTCAGAAGGCCCCTCAAGAATCAAAGATTCAAATTGATGAACTCTATGTGGAATTGAGCTTGTTTCAATCATCATCATCCACAGTAGAAAATCAATTTACTATGGCTGCCATGACACCTGTGGATGAGAGTGGTACTCATGGTTTGAGGGGAGAACCCCTTAGGTTGGTCAAGCATGAGGAGATTTCAGATTCGCATGTGTTTGAGGATCGGTATGATTCCGAGATTTCTGAGTTCACACATAGCTTGCATGACAGGGATCAAGAGTCACCTTTGTGGGAGAGCCAGTTGAGGGCTCAAGACACAAATACAACAGAGGTGGTGATGCACACACCTTGTGGACTAGACAGTAGTGAGGTGCATGCATCCACTAGTGATAGGGGCACAAGATTCTACATTGGCAAAGTAGAGATAGTTTTAAGTGAGTCTTGTGATGATGAGGCAAAGTCTTGTGTGACTAGCGTGTGGAATCATCACGCCGTTCCTTCTTATTTGCATGAGGTTTGCAGGGCATCCTCTAGCGGGAGCATGTCTCCTACTTTTGTTAGTAGATCAGGTAATGCTTTGGTTGAGGCTGATTGTAGGCATGAGCCCGATGAGACACAAGACCTTAAGGAAGAACTGTAGGTTACCAAGGATAAGGTTGTTCAAACCTTAACATGCTTCGACAACACAGAGAAGTTTGCTGAGTACCTCTTGTGGTTAACACAATTTTGGAGGAAAGGAAGACAGGGGTGGTAGTTGGGACTTCTATAGCTAGTCTGCAAACTATCAAGCGTGCCCTAAAGGGAATGAAATCAAAATATCTCCAGTTGCTATCGGATAGGGATTTTGTTACTAGGTTTGTAGAGAGGACTTGAAGAGGAGCTACCAAATTTTCCCTTCAAGATTGGAGTTGTGAGCCACTTCCTGATTCATGTGTTGAGAAGGATGAAGCATGGAATCCCAATGACTATGCAGGTCTATCATTGGCGCAAGCAGGCGCATTCCACCTTGACTACATAGTAAGGAGTGCTCATCACTTCTCTTTCACTCCACAAATGGATGATTTGATGATGCATAAGTGCGGGTTGACTCAGGATTTATATCATCCAGTTTGGGATGGAGTGTTTCCATCTTCGGAAGATGGATCTAGAACTTGTGGGTCTCCGGCTTTGTTTCTCTTAGATGGTTGTATACCGAAATAGTGATCAATATTTTATCATGCAAATGTCTCTTGGGCAGAGTTTGTAGCGTCCTTGCTTCAGGAATTTCTGATGGAGGTGCTTTCCCATGTGTGGCATACACTTGGGGAAACGAGGATATAAGGGAGTTGGTGATTTTAGTGAGCATGATGGCAGTGGTGCTCTAGCCTGTAGTGATGGAGTTTTACTTCATATTTTTATAGGGGACGACTGTCATACTTCATGGGACAAGGATCTCTTTCATAACTCTTGGAGGACAACTGTTCATGAGTTTGGAGGAGAGTTGCATCATCTCCTTTGGATGGGAGAGTGGCATAGGGATGATACTCTATTGAAAGATCCCTTACCAATTCTACCTTGAATTTTTCAGTTTTTCCCTCTTGCCATAATGTCAAACAGTTGTCTTGCATGGTTTGATTTGGTTTTGTTGATTGTTTTTTTGAGTTTCATTGCAAAATCATAGAGGAAAGCATAGAAATGAAAGAGAACTATTGCATAAGTGAGACAACAATTGCAACTCAATAGAATCCCTTTTTTTTCAACTATATCAGATTTGATTACAAGTTTCAAAGGTTTGATATACATTATATCGGTTTGTAATAACAGTCTAAAACCCTTATATAATGCAATATTTGACTACCCAAAATGATAAACACATACCCGGATGTATAGCTCTAATTATAGCTTGATTATTGAAGTGAAATCATGAATCACTTAGCTGTTACAACTTCAAATGGTATGGCTGAGTATGATGACGAAATAAGTGTTGTAGAGGATCACCAATAGGCTGAAAATAATGATAAAAATCGGGAACATCAACCTTTTACCAAACCCTAGGTGCCTCCCAAAATACCCAACAAGCAGCCTTGATCAAAACTCCACGAATAAGGTACCAAATCGAAGATAAATTGTTGTTGTAGAAGAATATGCTGTAAAATCAAATACCCATGTGCCTTAGCTGCCATAAACAATCAAAATCTACAATTATTTTCTGATAACTCCCTATTGCAATCAATTCTAAATGCAGATTAACCCGTAATGAAGTCCAATGTTGCCCAAATGGAAACCCAGAGTATATTTCCCTATTCTGTGAACTAGTTTTTTGACCAATTCACTATCCTCCAAGGGATTTTGTCCTCAGAAGACTTGTATGCTGCCGAAACCCTCTTCCAAGAGCTCAAACCTACAATGGCTATTGTCAAAATGAGAATAGAATACCAAAAATGGGCCCAACATATTGCTTTATAACCTCCCATGAGTTTTTTTTATATAAGTGAATCAAATAATCCTCCTCAAGGGTCTTTCCTCATCAAAAGAAATGGCCACCTTTTAAAAACAACTTGAGTTACTAGGATGGGGGGCACTTTTCACTATTCCCTTTATAATTTTTTGTTACTATTCACTTTTCACTATTCCATTAAAGCAAACTTTAATATTTCCAATTTAGCCCTGGATTCATCAATTGAACTCCAAACTCAAAGGCTCATAAGGCTCCCAGCTAAACTCCACAGCCCTCGGTTGGGTCCCCTAACCATTTTGCTAACCTACGAGAACCCTAATGGTAGGCCAACCTCCACTACGGACTGAGCTATCTAAGGAAGGGACATTACAATCCTCCTTTCCCGGGATTGCTTGCCCTTAAACAACTACAAAGCTGGATGTTGAAGTATCATCTCTCCTTCCCATGTGGCATCCTCCAACGACAAGTCCCTCCATCGTACCAGATACTCTTTGATCAGTCAGCTACACAACCTCCTCTCCCTCATGTGAAAAATCTCTGCAGGTATCAAAACTAATCAACCCTCCTCATCCAATGGGGGTAGAACAGGTGAAGAGGCAACATGCTGTCTCGAAGCCTTCTTCAAACAAGATACATGAAAGACATTATGTATCTTACTTTCGGGAGGTAGCTCAAGCTCATATGCGACTTCACCAACCCTCCTTAATACTCTATATGGACCATAAAACCGAGGCTTGAGCTTCTCCGCCCCACTCTTCTCAATTGTACTCTGTCTATAAGGCTATAGGCGCAAGAAAACCATGTCTCCAACCTCAAATGTCCTCTCAATCCGATGCCGATCTGCATACATCTACGTATTTTGGGCGTGCCGAATATTATCCTTAAGTGCCTTAGGGATATCCTGTCCATCCTATAACCAATCTCGAGCTCTAGGCGCTCTACTATCACCCAACAATAAGTCCATAAAAGATAAGGCATCATAACCATTCAATCCTCGAAAGGGAGTCATAGGAATAGACATGCGGTAAGTAGTATTATAACAATGCTCAGCCATATACAACCTTATCATCCATGCCTTCTGTTGACTCGAAACATAGTTACACAAGTAACCCTCAAGCGAACACCAAACAACCTGCTTCTCCACTTCGATTAAAATACCCAAACACCACAAACCGTGAAGCAACATATTGAAATCCATGTGAAATAATGTACCAAGCAAATCAATACCTGGTTCCTAAATCAAAATATAGAACCTTATGTCCCTCCAATAGACTTCATGCCGCACACTCCCAAGCGACTCAAAAGCTGATGTAGACCATGCTAAATCTGGAAGTGCAATGGAAACCCAAGTATGACAGCCAGTAATCCATGAAGTACCAAATAAAATGAAGTCACCTACCAACAAATATATCGCTGCCATATCCTAGGATATTGGTGACATAACCAAAGAGGAGCTATGGATGCCATCAACACCCATCAAAGACAACCCTTGAGTGACCGATCCACTATGAGTGTCATCAAAAGAATCTTCATCATAATAGTGAAAATGATCAACAACAACTGAATTTTCTGAATTGGCCAACCTTTGTTCATCATCATCTATGGAGTGGTGAATGTCATGAATTTGTTGAAGATGAAGTTTAGCTTGTTGAGCCAACATCTTAGCTCGCTTTTCCTTTTCTAACCATCCTTCATTCAACTTTTGGGACTGCTCTATAACAGCTGCTCCAAAGTTTATGAAATTAGTCTGTAATGTCCCAATTTGGCCATATACTCTTCTTTTGGATTTAGCCTATTTCCGGAAATCCGTAGGCTAAGCTGAAGTAGAAAACTAGGGTTTCCTCTTTCAGATTCTGTTCAATTGGCATTCAGAGGTTGTTGTGCAGACTTACTATTTATAACAGTTTGCTATTTTTAGCAAGTCTTTCTTTTGGCAGTATCTATCTAGCAGCAATTCAATCCTTTGCAGTTCAGTGTTCAGTTTGGCTTTCTGGTGGTTTTGAAGTTAACTTACTATTTTTGGCATTTGCTATTTTTAGTAAGTTCATTTTTGGCAGAAGCATCATCATCAACTTAGTTCAGTTTGGCATTTGTCAGTTTGCTATTTTTAGCAATTCATCAGTTGCAGCTTGGGCATTGTTTTTGGTTATCTCCTTGGACTGAGTTTCAGACTTAGTCAATTTTCATGTCTTGAAGTTGTACCCCACGCCTAGGCTTGATGACTTCAAGTTGTTTTAAAGAAGGGGACATAAAAGGGTCAAGTGAGCATTTAATTATTTAATAAATGTTTTTATTGTTGCAATATGAAATGGATGCCTAAAGGGGAAGTTGAATGATATTTTATTATTTCAAAGTAAAAGAGCAAAAGGTAGAAGCGTCCCTTTTGGGAAGTTGAAGTGATTCAACTTCTTGGAATTTGAAGAGTTCTTGTTGCTTCATTTGCCAACAAAAGCTTATATATTGCTGCTGTTTGAAGAGCTGATTATCTATGAATTTATGCTAATGTTATGCTGTCAAAATGACAACTTGGTTTTTACTTCGAGGGATGCTTACCTCCTAGTTTCAATCCAATTTCGTGTTTGAAATACAACACCTAGTTGGTTTTCATTGCTGCTTCTCATCCAGACTAGTAGATTGAGCTCA
>VDFB02252997.1:0-26603 GCA_007258455.2 Sequoia sempervirens
GTAGTAGCAGATATGGTGCCTGTGATAGAGACATACCTACCTACTTCACCACCATCACAATAATTACAAGTCCCTATCAACTTGGACTCTCCATCGAGAGACATCACCACAACACTGTCTCATTCATCGGGCATTCAGGGGCCCAACATCCCTCCTAGTAGCGAGGCTAGTTGGGATTCTATTTGGCTTGAGGGTTTCCTAGGAAGGAAGAGGGAAAGGCCATCCTACTAGCTTGACTTCGTAGAGTTCGATCATGTCCCTCAAGACATGCTGGCGAAGAAGTTAAAGAAACAAGTACATGTAGGAAAGAATCCGGATAATGAGTTCCTCATAGAGATTGCTGCCCCACTTGAAGACAGAAACATACATGAGGTAGAGGTTGAGGACTTCACATTGTCCAAGCTCAACCTTGGAAAAACCACACGTGAGGTGGAGGCCGACCTTCTCGGAATTGCCTCAATGAGCGTCCAAGAGAGGATGGCTAAGGATGGAAGAGGCAAAGCAGCCTTAAAGGATGAAAATTGACAATTGAGGATGTACATTTTTAGCCTAATGCATGCCACCCCGAATGTCTCAACTTTGCCATAGGAATTGCTAAATCTCCCCGCGGAGCGAAACCATCATCAACTGATTACATATGGAAAACACTTGAGAGATGAAGTGGGGGAATTTGTTGTCAGAGGACGGTGTATACTGGCAGAACTATACTAGTTAAGAGATAGAGCACATGGACTCCGTGCGGAAATTTAGCAGTCGGAGCAAAAGACATCAGAGAAGAGGCCAAGCAATGAAATCACAATTGCAGACTTGCAATTGGTGTATCAATCAGTCTCCACTGAAGAGAACAAGCAACATATTTTTGGTTGGAAAGAACAGCTGGCATACAAGGTGAAAGCCTATGATGCCAATTCTGTAGAACTGATTGACTATTGACGGATTGTCGTAGGTATTATCAACTTTGCAAGAACGTTGGCAATATCCTTCCCTCACATAGAATATCAGAATGAGGGAGGTTAGTACATTGAGCTAGGTACAGTGCAGAATCAATTCCGGGATGCCATCCATAGCAGATTCCTCGATGACCTTGATGGTTGCAAGTTGGCCAAAGTGGCAGCCATGTCTACCAAGTTAGATGATGCAGCTGCCAAGTGCATAGACTATTAGCAGCAGCTTATGACAGGTGAAGAAATGCTAAAACACCATGTCATCATCTTGTAGAGCATTAATTGCCTAGAGGCTAAAGAGGTCAACGGATGGATAGAGGTACTGTTGACCAGTGGTGATGAGGTATAAAGCACCCCAAGAAGGACGTCCTACCCTCCAATGTAGCATTAATGAGACCGAAGTTAATTTGATGCCCCTTTCGAAGTTAACTCCAAATCCCATAGATCATGCATGCTAGATCCCACTAATTGAGGATGCCTAATTTGACTTCCATAATTTGTGGATCTTAGATCTCCACTAAATGTGGATGTCTATTTTGGAGGCACAGTTTGTAATAAAGTTCACTTTTAGTTTAGTTTCAGTCAACTGAAATAGTTTTCTAGTTGACTCTTTGTTTAGTATCAGTTAACTGAAGTAGATTTCGAGTTAACTGATTGCTCACCTACTTTTAGACATAGGAATAAATCTTGCTAATTTATTGGCAAGAACTCAATGTTAACTCAAGAAGATTTTATGGTTGCCTACTCCTTTGAGTTCTGTAAATAAGAGCCTTGGGCTCATTATTTTGTAACTTTACTTCACGGCAGCAAAACGCTGAGCAATTTTGCCTTCGTATTGTTCGCTTAGTATATGTTCTTGGATCGTATTTGTTGTAGTTAAGCACCAAGTACAACTTGTGCTCTCTCTACTCAGATAGGTGTGTCCAATCTTTGTTCATGTGTTCTTGGTTTGATTGCCTCATGTGTCAGAGTTCCTTGACACAAGTTGCTGTCCCAACGTGTAATCTTTGGTGGAATATCGAGATAATAAATCAAGAGAGTTACCATGCCTTTGATCTAATGTCTCAAAGTTTTATCATTTTTTGTTGTATCCAATAATCTGTTTTCGGTCTACACCTCGGAAAGGCCTTGGTGCCTCCTTGGGAATTTAGGAGATAAGATTATCGTCCCTTTGTTGTTGTATCATTTTTTGTTGTATCCAATAATGTATCCAATAATCTGTTTTCGATGTACACCTCGGAAAGGCCTTGGTGCCTCCTTGGGAATTTAGGAGATAAGATTATCGTTCGTTTGTTGTTTCTCGTGATTTACTTTTCAGCCTACACCTCAGAAAGGTCTTGGTACCTCCTTGGGAATCCTGAGATATAAATTACCGTAAGGATTATTTGTGTGGATTTGATTTCAATACGAATCTGGGAGTTCAGAGCCTTCAGATGCATCCTGGGAGAATAATTCGACCAAGTGATCGAACCACCCATTCCTTCTCCTATGCCCTCATGCTCTGTTAATCTTGAGAAGAGAGGATAGATTAAAAACTAGTTTAGTCGTAGTTAAGATTTGCCAAAACTAGAGAAAAGCTTAGCTATGACGCATTGTGTTTATACACCCTTGTGTCCTACCATTGAGTAAAAAAAATAGGATAGTAGTTTACTTTAGTGCTTTCATTTACGCAAAATATCAGCAAGAAGAGGGATCTTCCCCTCCCAGTTTGTAGAAGCAAATACTAATAACTTGCTATCGCTGACCATTTCCAATAAGCACTCTAGAGGTGGTAATTGAAATGCCAACACATTATAAGGCGCTAGCATAAGTGATTGGAAAAGTAAGCACCTCTTAATTATATTGGATGCCCAATGTTGGAGGTTGGCTTAAATAATACTATCAGCGCTGACCACATTCCTCATATACCTCATATGGTTCCTTCAGATATTACAGGGATTCCCTCTTCAGGTACACTCTAGGAATGTTGCAGTTGCTAGGAGGAGATTAAAAAGTAGGCTCTAGGTAAAGCTGGGCTCCCACGTCACCCTTGCAATACACTTCACCCCCACTAATTTCTGTGAAGACTTTCCCAAGAGCTACTAGACTTTCAAATATACACAGCTTCCTTGAAAATGATGGCTTGTCCAAATTATATGCCATGGGATCCTTTGAATGCTACTCCCTTTAGACTATTCAAAGATTTCACATCATATAGTTATCTTTAGTTGTCGATAGGGACATAATAGCTCAATACTAGTAGCTGTGGATCCTTCCAATAGACTAGAAATTAAGTGTCGGATTCCTTCAATACCTGATTTTAAGTAGCATTTATTCTGCATTTATATTCCACTCCCATGACTTAATATTACGACGACTCCCCTTGTATTGACATTATATGTAATAACCACCCCATTTTTTTCCAAAAACTTCACCTGTTAGATTTTGCGAAAATGCAAAAATATTTAAAATAATCAACGGAATAAGCAACCCTCCACTTTCTGATCACCCAAATCTCGATGTGGGCAAGGTGAGAGCATATGGTGAAAGGGGATCTTGCATTACTAAAAATGTAGCTAACTGAGATAGACACCTTCCACTTTCTAATCACCTAGATCCTGATGCGGGCAAGGTGAGACCATATGGTGAGAAGGCTTGCAAACTGAATTAATTGAGCTACCACTTCCTCAATGGAGTGAGAAATCAAACCAAGTGCGTAATGGAAATCATCCGCTTATTCAGTGGGACATACAAGAAAGTAAATAACACTTGGCGGCAAGCCAACCAATCACACAAGTGCTCCGCTTGCTCAACAGGCATAACAAGAAAGCAAATAAAGAACTCGACCACTTATTCAGCAGGAGTAGCAAGTAACATAAATGAAGCTCAACCACTTATTCAGCCAGAGCACCACTTGTTCAGTGGGGTGAGTATCAAGATAAATACAAGAGCATTCACCAACGATACTACAAATGGTGTTACAATAAGGTCAACATGAATTATATCAGTCTATCATATGCTGCTGTTATGTAAGGAAAATAATGGAAATATGAAGCATAACTCCTGCCCCTCTTCCCTATCCCCCTCCCCAAGATGCTATAATGAAAGTATGAGAACACCCCCACAAACCATAACAATAATACTGCAATGAAATGTCCTCTGGAGGTCAATGGATGGTCAAACAAGCTGCTGTTACAGGTCTGATACACAGGACAACATTTTGATATGCACAAACAGTGAGCTTAAAACGCCAACCAGCAATCTTCAAAAGAACATAAGTTCTCCAATACTTTGTAGAATCACTCCAAACCACTTGCAAATGTCAAAGCAAGGCTAGGCATCCAATATGAGCTTGTAAGCAGCCTCAAACAAGTCTAATCAATAACAAGCTACTCCAAAACACGTCCTAGCAAGGATGTATGGCCTCCCTAGGTGGGCAACCAGCTAGGAAAAAACCAACTTTCAAGCAGAAAATCTCAAAACTTGAGCAAAGGGGCGCCCAAGTACAAGGAAAACAATAAACCAACACCCAGAAAAAGATATCCAGCTCTCTGTTCAACGTGAATGAAAATGTGATCAGTTGGGCTATGGAAAGGGCACGAACCAACAACACCCCAAACTGTAGACTCACTCCAAAAAGCTCCTACAAACTGCAAACTAACACTCCATACCAAAATATATCTAGAAGACATCATAGCAAGCCAAAAATGAAAGAACAAAGGAAGCCATCTCCATTATGTGCTCAGTGGTAACCCCTGCAACACCATTATTCAGCTAGGAGATATCTTGCAACCTTGAAATTGAAGTTGACTTAGAGGGATTTCGTCCTCAAAGCCTAAGGAGTTCTCTCTACATTTCGACACCACTTCATTATCATAAGTTTGCATAACCAAAGGAGAGCAAATGAGGGAGTATATATAGATTTTGAGACCCAGAAGTTTGAATGCCTTTTCCCTCCAAAAGGGGACACCACACTTGGGGAAATAGAATACTTTATTGAAATTCACTTAAAACCTTCACTTTTGGCGTCCACTTTAGTTATGCATAAAATTTTCTTTTTAAAAACTTAAGTTGTCCATGCTAGGCGTGGGGGTCCAAGGGGCCTTTTTTGACTTTGTGAAATTAACTCAAGTTGCAAATATTTCCTTTTTCAAACTCCAAGGATGGTGGAAATGCCAACTACAAGAAATATCAAGACATCATCAACTGAAATTGCCACCACTACTAGAAATAGTAATCCTACACTGAATTGTTGGGAGAACCATTGCCAGAAATAGCACTTACTAAAAATAGCATACTACTAAAAATAGTAAGCATGTCCAAACTCAAAATAAGCACATTTTGAGATGCAATTGCGACTTACTAAAAATAGTAAGTACTAAAAATAGACACTACTAAAAATAGCAGTGACCGCCCACCAAGGATCTCAGAAAACCCCAAAAGACCTAGAAAACACTCTGGCAAACTCCTATAATAACCCCTTGAAAAGTAGACAAGAAATCTCCAAGAATATTGGAAACCCTAGAATCACTTTCGAGTAGCCTACGGGTCTACGAAAATAGGCTAATAGTCACAGTAGTGCTTAGGACTAAGAAGGGGATATTACATTATAAAAGATGAATTAGTCGACAGATAATAAGGAAGCAACTACTATGAAAGATTAATAGTTGCTCATGGTTTCTGACAACTTTACATCTTCACAATAAAATATTGAACTTCCATAATGCCAAATCATTGGTACTATGATTAGGACGGCTTAAATTCATCAAGGCTTAGATGCCACTCTGCGATCACCAAGATTCGGAAATTATTAGTTATGAAATGTAACTTGACTTTTTGTTTTTATTAAAGAACAAGACTCATATGGGAATACAAACAGACCATGACTCCATGGGAATATTAGTTGTCACTTTGAGACCTGGGAAGATAGGTTTGGTAAAGTACATTAGGAGAATGTTTGAAGAAAAATCAAAAGTTGCCATTGAAGAAGGGTTAGAAAGGGAAGATGAATTGCTTTGATGCGAGTTGCAGCTTATAGGTGTTCCTGAAAAGCTTGATCAATAATATTGCTTTGGTCAAGGAGCAGAGTCAGACAATGAGGAAAGTAAATCAGAAAATCAATCATCTATTGCAGCCACATCTGAAGAGCAATCTTCGCTTGCAAGGGTGATTTTTCAGTCATGGGATAGATGTTGTAGCAGGCAAAGAGATCGGGTTTCAGTGTGGTATACCCCATGGTTCAACACCTAGTGATGGGAAGGTGGTGGGTGGATACAATGGAGCTTTCAAATCATCTGATGATGACGGTGCTTCATTTGGTTTCAGCGATGATGGTACAGGTGGAGTTTGGTTTGAACCTCAAACCTAGCTTGTGCTTGGGAGTGATAGTTATGATGCTTGTACTTGGGATTTGGATAATGACTTACTCACAAAGGGCACCAATCATTACGAAAATAGTGATCACATCTTTCTTTAATAGAGCAAACAACATTTTAGCACATGGGATTTGGGTGTGATGGTCCGTACATTTGACATTGATCCTGCTTGGGATGGATCTACTTTTCATCATATTGCAGTTCCTACCTCATCTACACAATTGAGCATGAGGGATGGTGTTGATGACATGACTGGTGTTGATATCAACCTTGAAAACAAATCTGATTTAGTGTTACATGGTGCTGATCACAAATCATAAAATTTATATGAGGTTGATAAGTTTGAAGGGTCCAATTAGTTGGTAGGTCAGCTGAAGGTGAGTGAAGAGCAGATTATTGCAGCCATTAGACTCTTTGATGATACTCTTAAGTTGATGGCCAAATGTTGTTGGAGGTCTTTAGGAGAACATATGTACCTTGATGGAGAGCTTTCCCTTTTGGATTCACAGGCACTTAGAGAGGCATTAGTGGTAATGAAGTCAAATTACTTGCAGTTTCTCTCCGATAGAGATTACCTTCTCATACTTGGTGAGATCTACTATGATGCGCTTAAAGGGAAAGAAGGGGAAGTGGATAAGCTTATTGATGAGCTTATGATTACTAAGGATTACTTGAAGAGCACTCAGAAGGCCCCTCAAGAATCAAAGATTCAAATTGATGAACTCTATGTGGAATTGAGCTTGTTTCAATCATCATCATCCACAGTAGAAAATCAATTTACTATGGCTGCCATGACACCTGTGGATGAGAGTGGTACTCATGGTTTGAGGGGAGAACCCCTTAGGTTGGTCAAGCATGAGGAGATTTCAGATTCGCATGTGTTTGAGGATCGGTATGATTCCGAGATTTCTGAGTTCACACATAGCTTGCATGACAGGGATCAAGAGTCACCTTTGTGGGAGAGCCAGTTGAGGGCTCAAGACACAAATACAACAGAGGTGGTGATGCACACACCTTGTGGACTAGACAGTAGTGAGGTGCATGCATCCACTAGTGATAGGGGCACAAGATTCTACATTGGCAAAGTAGAGATAGTTTTAAGTGAGTCTTGTGATGATGAGGCAAAGTCTTGTGTGACTAGCGTGTGGAATCATCACGCCGTTCCTTCTTATTTGCATGAGGTTTGCAGGGCATCCTCTAGCGGGAGCATGTCTCCTACTTTTGTTAGTAGATCAGGTAATGCTTTGGTTGAGGCTGATTGTAGGCATGAGCCCGATGAGACACAAGACCTTAAGGAAGAACTGTAGGTTACCAAGGATAAGGTTGTTCAAACCTTAACATGCTTCGACAACACAGAGAAGTTTGCTGAGTACCTCTTGTGGTTAACACAATTTTGGAGGAAAGGAAGACAGGGGTGGTAGTTGGGACTTCTATAGCTAGTCTGCAAACTATCAAGCGTGCCCTAAAGGGAATGAAATCAAAATATCTCCAGTTGCTATCGGATAGGGATTTTGTTACTAGGTTTGTAGAGAGGACTTGAAGAGGAGCTACCAAATTTTCCCTTCAAGATTGGAGTTGTGAGCCACTTCCTGATTCATGTGTTGAGAAGGATGAAGCATGGAATCCCAATGACTATGCAGGTCTATCATTGGCGCAAGCAGGCGCATTCCACCTTGACTACATAGTAAGGAGTGCTCATCACTTCTCTTTCACTCCACAAATGGATGATTTGATGATGCATAAGTGCGGGTTGACTCAGGATTTATATCATCCAGTTTGGGATGGAGTGTTTCCATCTTCGGAAGATGGATCTAGAACTTGTGGGTCTCCGGCTTTGTTTCTCTTAGATGGTTGTATACCGAAATAGTGATCAATATTTTATCATGCAAATGTCTCTTGGGCAGAGTTTGTAGCGTCCTTGCTTCAGGAATTTCTGATGGAGGTGCTTTCCCATGTGTGGCATACACTTGGGGAAACGAGGATATAAGGGAGTTGGTGATTTTAGTGAGCATGATGGCAGTGGTGCTCTAGCCTGTAGTGATGGAGTTTTACTTCATATTTTTATAGGGGACGACTGTCATACTTCATGGGACAAGGATCTCTTTCATAACTCTTGGAGGACAACTGTTCATGAGTTTGGAGGAGAGTTGCATCATCTCCTTTGGATGGGAGAGTGGCATAGGGATGATACTCTATTGAAAGATCCCTTACCAATTCTACCTTGAATTTTTCAGTTTTTCCCTCTTGCCATAATGTCAAACAGTTGTCTTGCATGGTTTGATTTGGTTTTGTTGATTGTTTTTTTGAGTTTCATTGCAAAATCATAGAGGAAAGCATAGAAATGAAAGAGAACTATTGCATAAGTGAGACAACAATTGCAACTCAATAGAATCCCTTTTTTTTCAACTATATCAGATTTGATTACAAGTTTCAAAGGTTTGATATACATTATATCGGTTTGTAATAACAGTCTAAAACCCTTATATAATGCAATATTTGACTACCCAAAATGATAAACACATACCCAGATGTATAGCTCTAATTATAGCTTGATTATTGAAGTGAAATCATGAATCACTTAGCTGTTACAACTTCAAATGGTATGGCTGAGTATGATGACGAAATAAGTGTTGTAGAGGATCACCAATAGGCTGAAAATAATGATAAAAATCGGGAACATCAACCTTTTACCAAACCCTAGGTGCCTCCCAAAATACCCAACAAGCAGCCTTGATCAAAACTCCACGAATAAGGTACCAAATCGAAGATAAATTGTTGTTGTAGAAGAATATGCTGTAAAATCAAATACCCATGTGCCTTAGCTGCCATAAACAATCAAAATCTACAATTATTTTCTGATAACTCCCTATTGCAATCAATTCTAAATGCAGATTAACCCGTAATGAAGTCCAATGTTGCCCAAATGGAAACCCAGAGTATATTTCCCTATTCTGTGAACTAGTTTTTTGACCAATTCACTATCCTCCAAGGGATTTTGTCCTCAGAAGACTTGTATGCTGCCGAAACCCTCTTCCAAGAGCTCAAACCTACAATGGCTATTGTCAAAATGAGAATAGAATACCAAAAATGGGCCCAACATATTGCTTTATAACCTCCCATGAGTTTTTTTTATATAAGTGAATCAAATAATCCTCCTCAAGGGTCTTTCCTCATCAAAAGAAATGGCCACCTTTTAAAAACAACTTGAGTTACTAGGATGGGGGGCACTTTTCACTATTCCCTTTATAATTTTTTGTTACTATTCACTTTTCACTATTCCATTAAAGCAAACTTTAATATTTCCAATTTAGCCCTGGATTCATCAATTGAACTCCAAACTCAAAGGCTCATAAGGCTCCCAGCTAAACTCCACAGCCCTCGGTTGGGTCCCCTAACCATTTTGCTAACCTACGAGAACCCTAATGGTAGGCCAACCTCCACTACGGACTGAGCTATCTAAGGAAGGGACATTACAATCCTCCTTTCCCGGGATTGCTTGCCCTTAAACAACTACAAAGCTGGATGTTGAAGTATCATCTCTCCTTCCCATGTGGCATCCTCCAACGACAAGTCCCTCCATCGTACCAGATACTCTTTGATCAGTCAGCTACACAACCTCCTCTCCCTCATGTGAAAAATCTCTGCAGGTATCAAAACTAATCAACCCTCCTCATCCAATGGGGGTAGAACAGGTGAAGAGGCAACATGCTGTCTCGAAGCCTTCTTCAAACAAGATACATGAAAGACATTATGTATCTTACTTTCGGGAGGTAGCTCAAGCTCATATGCGACTTCACCAACCCTCCTTAATACTCTATATGGACCATAAAACCGAGGCTTGAGCTTCTCCGCCCCACTCTTCTCAATTGTACTCTGTCTATAAGGCTATAGGCGCAAGAAAACCATGTCTCCAACCTCAAATGTCCTCTCAATCCGATGCCGATCTGCATACATCTACGTATTTTGGGCGTGCCGAATATTATCCTTAAGTGCCTTAGGGATATCCTGTCCATCCTATAACCAATCTCGAGCTCTAGGCGCTCTACTATCACCCAACAATAAGTCCATAAAAGATAAGGCATCATAACCATTCAATCCTCGAAAGGGAGTCATAGGAATAGACATGCGGTAAGTAGTATTATAACAATGCTCAGCCATATACAACCTTATCATCCATGCCTTCTGTTGACTCGAAACATAGTTACACAAGTAACCCTCAAGCGAACACCAAACAACCTGCTTCTCCACTTCGATTAAAATACCCAAACACCACAAACCGTGAAGCAACATATTGAAATCCATGTGAAATAATGTACCAAGCAAATCAATACCTGGTTCCTAAATCAAAATATAGAACCTTATGTCCCTCCAATAGACTTCATGCCGCACACTCCCAAGCGACTCAAAAGCTGATGTAGACCATGCTAAATCTGGAAGTGCAATGGAAACCCAAGTATGACAGCCAGTAATCCATGAAGTACCAAATAAAATGAAGTCACCTACCAACAAATATATCGCTGCCATATCCTAGGATATTGGTGACATAACCAAAGAGGAGCTATGGATGCCATCAACACCCATCAAAGACAACCCTTGAGTGACCGATCCACTATGAGTGTCATCAAAAGAATCTTCATCATAATAGTGAAAATGATCAACAACAACTGAATTTTCTGAATTGGCCAACCTTTGTTCATCATCATCTATGGAGTGGTGAATGTCATGAATTTGTTGAAGATGAAGTTTAGCTTGTTGAGCCAACATCTTAGCTCGCTTTTCCTTTTCTAACCATCCTTCATTCAACTTTTGGGACTGCTCTATAACAGCTGCTCCAAAGTTTATGAAATTAGTCTGTAATGTCCCAATTTGGCCATATACTCTTCTTTTGGATTTAGCCTATTTCCGGAAATCCGTAGGCTAAGCTGAAGTAGAAAACTAGGGTTTCCTCTTTCAGATTCTGTTCAATTGGCATTCAGAGGTTGTTGTGCAGACTTACTATTTATAACAGTTTGCTATTTTTAGCAAGTCTTTCTTTTGGCAGTATCTATCTAGCAGCAATTCAATCCTTTGCAGTTCAGTGTTCAGTTTGGCTTTCTGGTGGTTTTGAAGTTAACTTACTATTTTTGGCATTTGCTATTTTTAGTAAGTTCATTTTTGGCAGAAGCATCATCATCAACTTGGTTCAGTTTGGCATTTGTCAGTTTGCTATTTTTAACAATTCATCAGTTGCAGCTTGGGCATTGTTTTTGGTTATTCCTTACTTTAAGTTTCAGACTTGAAAATTTTCATGTCTGACCTTCAAGTTGTTTTAAAGAAGGGGACATAAAGGGGTCAAGTGAGCATTTAATTATTTAATAAATGCTTTATTGTTGCAATATGAAATGGATGCCTAAAGGGGAAGTTGAATGATATTTTATTATTTCAAAGTAAAAGCTATGCCCTTTTTGAAGTTGAAGTGATTCAACTTCTTGGAATTTGAAGAGTCTCTTGTTGCTTCATTTGCCAATTGAAACTTATATATTGCTGCTGTTTGAAGAGATGATCCATGAATTTATGCTAATGTTATGTCTGTCGAAATGACAACTTGGTTTTTACTTCGAGGGATGCTTACCTCCTAGTTTCAATCCAATTTCGTGTTTGAAATACAACACCTAGTTGGTTTTCATTGCTGCTTCTCATCCAGACTAGCAGATTGAGCTCAACAGTTGAAGTTTTTAATGATATTTCCAGTTTTGAAGTTGCTGATGCGATCACACGGTGAGAAGTGGTTTTTGCTTTTTTGTGTGAATTTAATTTGCTTGTGGGTACTTTTCCAATCCATTCCTACACCCAAGGCGACCATCTTTGGAGAGTTTCAGATTTTAATTTTGAGTTGTTGATTTTTACTTGTCAAAATCGCCCCTCATGAAGGCCGTACCATTCTTGCTGCATTGGGATTCGTGTAAGAATTAAATTACGAGTTTTTGTTGCTGTTTCTTCATCTAATGTTGGGCGCCTATCTTCCAGCAGCTCATTGGTTTTCGTTTCACACAAAACGGAGGTATTTTGAGTGAGTTGTGAATATTTCTTTGAATTTCACAGTTGCTGATCAGAATTTCCAGAATTGTTATTTTACATCAGACTTGTTTAAGTTTGAATCTTCAGTCCTTTCTTCATCATTTATTGTTGATGTCTAACATGGAATCATCCAGTATCATGGTACATTGAATCTATTGTAATTTTCATGTAATTTGCAGCTCTTTTTCCATATTGTAAGACTGTAAACAGTAGTACTGTTCCAGTCCTTTATTGCTGCAATTCTTTCTTTAATTTCACATTAGTACCCCTGGATGGTTTACCGCCAGTGTGGATAATTGGATTTGTATTACTCTTGTACCCACTCTCAAGTGGTGAATCCCCACAACTCTGTGGATGCCCGCCGCAGCGGACGAATTGTTTTAATTGTAATCTTTTCCCCCCACTGTTTGGTGGTAGTGTGGAAATGCTCTTCATGGCTGGTTATCCGCCTATTCATTTCTAGTTTCAATTCAACACTCCGTCATATGTTAGCACCTCGCCCTCAGTGGGATCTTGAGTGCACATTCTTGACGTTGAGTAGTTTCTTTCAAGTATTTTTCATTTAGCTCCTCCACCATATGACAACACCTATTCCTCATTGGGATTGAGTGTGCATTCTTGGTGTGAGTTCTTTTCAAGTTTGGTTTTCTATTTGGAGCTAACGCTAATCAAGTTGGTTAAGTGCTGGTTATGTTGTGTTACTTCATCGAAAAAATTGGTTAGCATATTTCAGTCTTATAATAAGATGCATTATATAAATCACCATGACCAATGCATGCATCTTGTGTACCAACTCTTATTGACTCTTCTTCACAAGTTTTTCCATGTGTAAGGGTAGCAATCTCATAAGAATGAGGAAGAAGAATATCACTATCCCAAATCAGACCTTTGAGATCCTCTTCTATGCATGCATTGTAGTCATCAAGGAAGATCGAGTCTTGATTCGTCTCAAGCTTTTTCCAAGTGATTAGAGATGGAAGTGGCTCAAAGAAATCTTAATCTTGGATGCTATGATATTCAAAATCAGACTACTTGCATTCTAAACTTGTCATTTCATTCTCAAGTGGGAATAGATAGTGGTTGTCTCCATATTGAAAATCAGAACCTTTGTCTAGCTCCATTGAAGTAATTTTATGATCCTCAACACAAGTTGAATGTTCTTCATCAATTTGTTCAATTTCTACACTTCTTGCATTAACATTTTTCTTTATAGAAGTAGCTGTTATAAGTGACTGATTTTCTGAATTATGCAATGAATTAGACATACACAAAAGAAGACAAAGTTCAACTATCTCTTTGTCCTTATCCTTTACCAATTTGACTGCCATATACTTGCCTCTAAGCAACTGCAGGTAATCCTCTTTCATCAACTCCAAAGCCTTCTTGAAAGAGTGTGAATGTGAATGAGAGATACCATGTCCCATTCCTTTTTGTCTTTCCTCTCTTTGGGATGTCCAAATGAAGCCTTCTATGTGTTTGTGGGTGCTATCCATTTTTGACAATGGTCGAACAATTTTATCGTCCTTCCCTGTGAACTCCCGTTACGGAAGGTGTAAAATTTTTCGTTTGTTTCTCCGTTTGATAGATTCTCAATTTGGTCAACTCAGCACAACAATACTTGCATCATGATAACAGAAGACTAGCAACATACCCTTGTGAACTCAGACTCTGGCATAATGTGAATTCATTAACTGAAATAGCATGGCACCCTCAGAACTATCATATCAAATTTAAATAAAGACTCTTGGGAGTAGTTTGAAGAGTTGATAAGTGACAAGTTTGACCCAGAAATTCCAATCAGACCTTAACAAACTCATAAAGCCATTTGAAGAAGATATTACACACAGCTAAAGACCATATCAGACCTCTGGGTAATATTGACAATGCATTACATTGACATGTTTAAAGTGGTGAACCCTATGACAACGTTATAAGACACCTTTCTGAGCAAGGTGCAGACTGAAATTCATGAACAACAGCTACAGGTAAATACAGCAGGACATTTACTAACTCTCAAACCCGTTACCACATCACTGAACAAGTTAATAATAGGTAGCAAGAGTTAATATCCTCAGCTTGAGTTACAGTAGTTTGCAAGACAGATTCACTCTTTTTAGTTCAAGGTATTTCCTGGGCTCTCAATGCAGATTTGAAGACTTTGTTTCATCAGACAAGAAGTGGTATCACCAAGATACTTGCATTCAAGGGTTCAAGCATATGATCATGAAACGTGCTAGTTACTTGATGGAATACTTTGCATTTCATTAACAATAAAACATAAGAACCTCTTTCTTAACAACCAGGTCTGCACAGTACAGGACTCTCAACATTTCACTATAAACTTCCTTGGATGTAACAACCTTAAGGAGCAATGATAGAGTTGCTAACAACAATCTATTATGCAATTTTCAGAGTACACAGTGACTGTCATAAATTAACAGCAACTCCTATTTTCAACCATACATGACCTATGACTGTTTACAGTGAGATTTCTGGACTATACTGACTCAATACAATGCTAATATGAGTCTCAGAATATAGTAATCACTTACAAATGACTCCAGCGCCTGGGAAAGAACCAAAATGGAAGAAGAATGAGACAGCTTGACTGAAGCAATCACGCCATGGCTAGATAAGTTACCAATTGTTCCAGCTAGACACGTCATTCCATTTTTCTGTCATAGATTGTCTTAAAGAGCCCAAACGACCCTCATATGCCCCACGTTTTGTCTCATAGAGAATGCCTGTGTCAAAAAAAAGAGTCACGTCTCCTCCTAGATGCCTTGGTGAAGATCCGAAAACAACCCAGGCTGAACCGTTTCAGCTGCTCAGACTCCCACGACCTGGAAGGAGACTTTCACATATTTACCCAATGGGAATGCACGCTGAAGCAACTGATACGCTGTTCCAGATTAGATGACTCGAATGTGTACAGGAGTCGAATGCTAAAAGAGCTCCAAATATTCACGCCTCCAAGGATATTGCTTAGCAATTGCTCAAATGATCCTTCACTTTCCGTCCCAACTAGGGCTGGTATTCCACAACCGAAATGGGAGATGTAGGGTTTTTTCAAAAACCAGAAGAACTGGTTCATTCTGCCGTGAGAAAAATATGTCTTCAAAAGTTGGTCGACCAAATGAGCTCCTTTCTCATTATATTTTTTTTCCATTCAAAATCCAAAAGTGACTTTTTAATGCATATTTTAAATATTTCCTCAAGTCACTTTTTTTTAAACAACAAATAAGTGACTTTCTAATGTTCCCTTTTTATAAATATTTCAATGGGTCACTTATAATATGATTTATTAATTATTTAATATCCCCCTCTTGAGAATAATTTAAGACCTAGGGAATATTAAATAATTAAGCCACTCTGTCCAATTTTGGGGGACATTACAGTCCTCCCTTCCCGAATATTGCTTGTCCTCAAGCAATCCGCAACAACAAACCAACCCCACTGCCATAGCATCTGATATCTGAATGACAAACCATATGTGCCTGTCCACCAACCGCCTGGATCCCAAATGATCCTGGAAAGAATTCTAACCAGCAACCCCTGTATATAGTTGTAACTCTTGACATGGTCAAGCCCTGCCATTCTGTGAAACCAATTGCCCAACAAGTAAACTCTTGGATCCCAAATCTGCAATTCACCTATATATAAATTGTGCATAGGGATCTCCATCTGCTGATCAGTGAACTCTGCCATCCCCGAACTGGGGTGATGACCCTCCCGCAAACACACAGTCCATAAACAAACAAGAAGTCCATCAATCTCAACACTAACCGACTTCCGCTGCACCACTCTGATAATCCCAAGAGTCCAATCAAACCGAGTCTCAAACTCCTGTTGCTGGAAACATTCAACTGGGGAAAAGTAAGTGAGAATCCTATCAATCTTGGACTCATCATCTGGAATCTGAAGTATGCCATACCAGAGTGAATCAACACGTCCCTTATTCAACCCATTTCTCTGTATCATCCATGTCATCATTAGATACTGTACAGGTGGGCTGAACGAAAACTGGTGAGCACACCTCATAATGCAACCGAAGTGAAACTCTCCTGCCTGAGCCAATGGAATACCAGAGCAGTCATGTGTATCCCATCTAGTACTGTCGTCATCAAAAGAAGGCTCACAACTCACAACTGGAAGAGTAGGTTCTCCCAAAGTAAGAAGGGTATCATCATGAATGTCAACAACCTCCTGAGGAGAAGTTGGATCAAAACCAAAATCCAACGTGCAAGTCCTAGGAAAACCCACCTTCTTCTGATAAAACTGACCAATGTCAATCACCAAGGTACTGGAATGGAGCCTGGTGCTCAAACCTCCCATGTGTACATAGATCAACTCACTAGGCCACCAAATACCACTGTTGTAACTCATGCCAGCAACAAGAGTGAAATCATGGGTGTCAGCATACCCATACATACTGAGGAAATCCATCAAATATTCAATGCCCACCAAATAAACATGCCTCCACACACTCCCAAGTAAATGAATAGCTGGTGTAGAACACGAAAAGTCAGAAAATGCTATGTGAATCCAACTAGAGCAGTCACTAAACCATGATGAATCTATGAATATGAAGTCACCAGTCAACAAATAATTCGTTGTCATTCCATGAGAAATAGGTGACAAACTCAAAGGTGTAGCATAGATGTCATCAATAATCCATTCCACACTAAGTGGTCTCCTGTAGATGTGGAAGATGCCCAACGTTGGAGCATAGAAGCACATGCCAACCCTCGACAAGCTGCTGATAAATATGAGAACACCCTGCAACCTGTGAATCATGTCCCTGATAGAACAAAGGGTATCACTATTGTCAAAGGATAATACAAAGTCGTCATCCATCCATCCTCCAACACCAAAGTGGCAATCCCAACTTCTTCTATCTATCCCAACTGCTATTGTCCTCAAGAACCAAACTGAAATCTCTACGATCAGTAGTATGAAACAAACATCTATCACCAAGGTGAGAATTCTAACCCAATGGTACAAACATGAAGTACTATTGTCTTCTATATGCTCCATGATGTTTGGAAAGCGAACACTGATGTCAACTCTGAAAATTTGTTCACCAACCCAATTTTGAATCAACCTTTCACCCCTAGTAACTGTCCCTGGGCTCCAAGTCCTATGATCACCATCAATCATACTCACACCCAATTCCTCTTGACTGATACAATAACTGATGATAGTTTTGACAAACCTGAGAATTAAGTCTATAACCATCTCGAAATTGCCATGGCTGCCATAATTGGGTGATCCCTTATCAACACTCAACCTCCAAGAGTTAGGGTGACGATCCAATGCACACAAATCCATGCAACCAGTTGTACCCTTTGACACCAAGTTTGATAAGTCTGTATACAACAATATAGAACAGCCACAATTCATCCAAGAGTAATATAAGACCCCTTGCACCAAATCTGAAAATCCTCTTAGTTACTGCAAGTTGATGAAATTATACCAACTTAGCAATTTAGGCATATGGTACTCATGAACATTGAATACAAAGGAATGATGAACAGCAGGTTTAAGATTAAGAATCCTCAAGGTTTTGATTGATAGTCCTCTTAAGGAAGTGTCGTTCAAGATGACCCAAGATAGTATCTTCATAAAGCACGAGTTATCAAATCCTTTCTGAAAAGTCAATCTTTTTGTGTACCTTGGATCCATCCACACTAACACATTCTTGTCTATGATATCATGAGGGTCAACATGAATAGCCTCCTTAACACAATCACCCACTTGAGACGTATCTATCTCCTTGTGAATATAAAACCCATGCATAGACAATAGATTGCTGCTAACACTCATAAAATTCACATATCCTTCGTCATTTTCAGTGATGTTTTCATAAGTTTCATGCATACTTACTTCCCATCCTGAATGCTCATCATTACTCGTTGATCCCTGAAGTGTAGCCTGCTGAAGGCTGCCTTCAACACCTGTTATATCTGTTATCCTGTGGCTGCAATCTGTACCTGTGTGTGGAGATTGATCCTCAAAATCCGAGAATTCAAATTTTTGATGTGGGTTGTCAAAATGAATTAGAGCTGCCATCACCTCATCTTCCGTGACTATCAACTGGTTCGTCCAATCATATGACTCCTCAAGCCTTTGATAAAGATTAGCCTCACACCATACATCTTCAGACCTGTCTTCAAGAACGTGACTCTTAAATTTAGTCACCTCAATGCCATTTCCCTTGCATGTTCTAGGTTTTCTGGTAAGGACAGCGTTACGTTTGAAAGAGAGATCATCATATGCTTTCTCTCTACCATATTTTTGTGATGAAATGCCTGGATCCCATGAACTTATGAGCTGATGGTTCGGATCTGCACAAGTAAACTCATTGTGTTTCCCATGAATGGCTGTTTTAAAATCAAACTGATATACATTAAACCTTGGGTATTTCTTCCCAACATCTAAACTATCCTCATAGGCGTGATATAAACATTTTTCACTATATGCTGATTTGAGAACTTCAACATACTCAACTTCTTTCTGCTCTTTTTTTGAAAAGGCATTAGCAACCCCAATCAATTTATCATTTGCATACCTTCCCTTGGGAACATTCTTTTCATGATTTGAGAGGTCACAAGGATGGTCCATGTGAAGTGCCTTTCCGGAAAGTGTGGAGATTTTATGTTTGTTTGATTTGAAGGGAGCTCGTTTTGATGTTTCCTTAATTCTCTGTAATTGTTGCTTTGCTTGAGTAGCTATCAACTTTGCTTCCTTTGCCCTCATTAGCCATTCATCACACATTTCCTGGTTCCCCATCACAACTGGTGTGCTTGTCGGCAATGTAATTAAGTCCTTTCCTTCCTCATGAATACTAGGCTCAAGCACAAATACTGCATTGTTGTTAGTAGACAATCCAAGACCAGAAATTTCTTCCTTTCTCAAACTTCTGACATAATTATATAGTTTTGTCTTACTTGGATTTCCTTCCTCAAGTATTTCCAAAAACTCATCAAAGGGAACTCGATTTTTGAAATCATTTGGTAATCCCTGGTACTCAGCAACAATTTTATTGGCTTCTATTTTCATTACTACCTGCTCATCCTCTTCCGTTTGTAGGAGTTTTTGAAGGGTGCTTATCATCACATTTTGATTTTCTCTAAGAGTGACAAGTCTGTCCATCTGAATCATCGTTAGATAGCTGAAATATCTATCACTCTGCTGCAACCGAAATTGAATCCAATACCCAAACAGGCTGGCAAGATGCTTTGAGCTCTGATACCACTGTGAACTCCCGTTACGGAAGGTGTAAAATTTTTCGTTTGTTTCTCCGTTTGATAGATTCTCAATTTGGTCAACTCAGCACAACAATACTTGCATCATGAAAACAGAAGACTAGCAGCATACCCTTGTGAACTCAGACTCTGGCATAATGTGAATTCATTAACTGAAATAGCATGGCACCCTCAGAACTATCATATCAAATTTAAATAAAGACTCTTGGGAGTAGTTTGAAGAGTTGATAAGTGACAAGTTTGACCCAGAAATTCCAATCAGACCTTAACAAACTCATAAAGCCATTTGAAGAAGATATTACACACAGCTAAAGACCATATCAGACCTCTGGGTAATATTGACAATGCATTACATTGACATGTTTAAAGTGGTGAACCCTATGACAACGTTATAAGACACCTTTCTGAGCAAGGTGCAGACTGAAATTCATGAACAACAGCTACAGGTAAATACAGCAGGACATTTACTAACTCTCAAACCCGTTACCACATCACTGAACAAGTTAATAATAGGTAGCAAGAGTTAATATCCTCAGCTTGAGTTACAGTAGTTTGCAAGACAGATTTACTCTTTTTAGTTCAAGGTATTTCCTGGGCTCTCAATGCAGATTTGAAGACTTTGTTTCATCAGACAAGAAGTGGTATCACCAAGATACTTGCATTCAAGGGTTCAAGCATATGATCATGAAACGTGCTAGTTACTTGATGGAATACTTTGCATTTCATTAACAATAAAACATAAGAACCTCTTTCTTAACAACCAGGTCTGCACAGTACAGGACTCTCAACATTTCACTATAAACTTCCTTGGATGTAACAACCTTAAGGAGCAATGATAGAGTTGCTAACAACAATCTATTATGCAATTTTCAGAGTACACAGTGACTGTCATAAATTAACAGCAACTCCTATTTTCAACCATACATGACCTATGACTGTTTACAGTGAGATTTCTGGACTATACTGACTCAATACAATGCTAATATGAGTCTCAGAATATAGTAATCACTTACAAATGACTCCAGCGCCTGGGAAAGAACCAAATGAAGAAGAATGAGACAGCTTGACTGAAGCAATCACGCCATGGCTAGATAAGTCACCAATTGTTCCAGCTAGACACGTCATTCCCTTTTTCTGTCATGACTTGTCTTAAAGAGCCCAAACGACCCTCATATGCCCCACGTTTTGTCTCATAGAGAATGCCTGTGTCAAAAAAAAGAGTCACGTCTCCTCCTAGATGCCTTGGTGAAGACCCGAAAACAACCCAGGCTGAATCGTTTCAGCTGCTCAGACTCCCACGACCTGAAGGAGACTTTCACATATTTACCCAATGGGAATGCACGCTGAAGCAAATGATACGCTGTTCCAGATTAGATGACTCGAATGTGTACAGGAGTCGACTGGTAAAAGAGCTCCAAATATTCACGCCTCCAAGGATATTGCTTAGCAATTGCTCAAATGATCCTTCACTTTCCGTCCCAACTAGGGCTGGTATTCCACAGCCGAAATGGGAGATGTAGGGTTTTTCAAAAACCAGAAGAACTGGTTCATTCTGCCGTGAGAAAAATATGTCTTCAAAGTTGGTCGACCAAATGAGCTCCTTTCTCATTATATTTTTTCCATTCAAAATCCAAAAGTGACTTTTTAATGCATATTTTAAATATTTCCTCAAGTCACTTTTTTTTAAACAACAAATAAGTGACTTTCTAATGTTCCCTTTTTATAAATATTTCAATGGGTCACTTATAATATGATTTATTAATTATTTAATATCCCCCTCTTGAGAATAATTTAAGACCTAGGGAATATTAAATAATTAAGCCGCGTGGACCTCTTAGTCTTCATAATCAGCTCTTCAAGACCAAATGCTTCATATGATCTTAACAATTGTTCTTTCATTGTAGGTGATGCATGACTAGCCAAATTGAAATGAAATATGTTCCATTTCACACAAATGGATATATCACTTGTGGCTGGTCTATCAAGTGTGTAACTATTATCATCATTGTTTTGAGCCTTGAAGGAGCTCTCTAAAAGAAGACAATCAAAAACTTCAGGATGTAAACTAGACCAAACTGAATATCCTAAATCATTCCTCCTTTCTTCTTCACACAACTCAACATGCTCTTCTTGTGGGCTTGCCTCATGAAGCTCTTCCCTTGTATGCTCATCATCTACACATTCTTCCCTTGGAAGAAATGAGGACCTAATGTATGACTCTGTTTGTCTTCTTGCGTTATCAAGCTGATTGCATCTTGCCTTGACTTGTTGCAAGTGTTGTCTTGCTTGGGCAGCGAGCATCTTGGCTTTTTTGGCTCTTAGTGACCACTCATCACACAACCCTTGTATCCTTTTAACATCTTTCATAGTATGGTGAAAAAAATCAGGACCTTTGTGGCTTGAATCCACAATATATATCTCATGTGTAACACTCTCAACTTGAGTACAATCATAGGAAGACTCAACAACATCATTACCTTCATGTGAAATGGATGCTACCTCATGATTAGAACTGCTGTTGCAAAAATCAGAATAGGTGTCATACCCTGGTGTCATGTTTTCAACATCTCCAATGGGCTGATCCATGATTGTAACCTCATCCATTTTGTGATCAACATGTTGACTCAATGGTGTGATATGAATCTCCACTTGATCCAAAGTTATTTCTTCTTTAGGACTCCCTCCTGATGACTGATTTTTGCGTTCATTGTGATCACTTGTAGGCTGCAAACTACAAACAAGTGATTCTTCTACCGTTCCTTGTTCTTGCACATTAAGCTCTTCACTTTTTGCAATGGTTTCTCTCCTATCTTTTGATATTTCTTTCCTTTTTTGCTGCTAATATGGACTTGAAAACATCAAGTCATCTTCATCCTCATCCGGTATACCCAAAAATTGGGTGAAGGAAAGCATGTCTTGTATCTTTTGAGGAAGAGAGTGATACTTGTCATAGGTGGCCATAATTGTTTTATTTGTTGGTGAAACATGAGGAGTCTTACTTGTTCTAATAGACGGAGATGATCCACTAGAGTGCCCAAATTTCTTTGAAATTGTATCATTCAATCATTGCAATTGACGGTTGATTTTATGTTGTGACTGTTCTAACTCTTTCCACACCTGTGTATCCTTAAGCAACTTTTCCATGATGACTCGTCACGCTGCCCAACTGAAAACTAAACCAAACGGAAGTACACACAATTTGGAACGCACCCAATAGGCTGGAAAGATCCAAGCTCTGATACCATTGAAAGATCCCTTAGCGATTCTTCCCTGAATTTTTCAGTTTTGCCCTCTTGCCATAATGTCAAACAGTTGTCTTGCATGGTTTGATTTGGTTTTGTTGATTGTTTGTTTGAGTTTCATTGCAAAATCATAGAGGAAAGCATAGAAATGAAAGAGAACTATTGCATAAGTGAAAGACAACAATTGCAACTCAATAGAATCCCTTTTTTTTCAACTATATCATATCTGATTACAAGTTTCAGAGGTTGAATATACATTATATCAGTTTGTAATAACAGTCTAAAACCCTTATATAATGCAACATTTGACTACCTAAAATGATAAACACATACTCGGATGTATAGCTCTAATTGTAGCTTGATTATTGAAGTCAAATCATGAATCACTTCGCTGTTACAAATTCAAACGGTATGGCTGAGTATGATGACGAAATAAGTGTTGTAGAGGATCACCAATAGGCTGGAAATAATGATAAAAATCGGCAATATCAACCTTTTACCAAACCCTAGGTGCCAAATCAAAGATAAATTGTTGCCGTGGAAGAATATGCAATAAAATGAAATACCAATGTGCCTTAGCTACTATAAACTATCAAAATCTGCATTTATTTTTTGATAACCCCCTGCTGCAATCAATTCTAAATGCAAATTACCCTGTAATGAAGTCCAATGATGCCCAAATGGAAACCCAGAGTAGATTTCCGTGTTCTGTGAACTAGGTTTTCGTCCAATTCACTATCCTCCAAGGGATTTTGTCCTCAGAAGACTTGTATGCTGCTAAAACCCTCTTCCAAGAGCTGAAACATGTAATGGCTTTTGTCAAAATGAGAATAGAATACCCGAAAATCAGACCAACATATTGCTTTATAACCGCCCATGAGCTTTTTTTTTATAAAAGTGAATAAAATAATCCTCCTCAAGGGTCTTTCCTCATCTAAAAAAATGGCCACCTTTTAAAAACAACTTGAGTTACTAGGATGGGGGGCACTTTTCACTGTTCCCTTTATAATTTTTTGTTACTATTCACTTTTCACTATTCCATTAAAGCAAACTTTAATATTTCCAATTTAGCGTTGGATTCTTCAATTGAACTCCAAACTGAAAGGCTCACAAGGCTCCCAGCTAAACTCTATAGTCCTCGGTTGGGTCCCCTAACTATTCTGCTGAGCTATGGGAACCCTAATGTAGGCTAACCTCTGCTACGGACTGAGCTGTCAAAGGAAGGGACATTACGTCTATTGCCCTATGACCTCAACACAATCATTTGCATCCTCGCAAGTTGGTCTTACAATCTTGAATGTGTTGATCTGTTCCATATCAACAACCTAAGAGGAGCTGTTACACATTTTTCGGCACCTATGAGTGGTAGTCATCAGATCCATGGGAGATTTGCAGGGGTTGGAGAGAGGTGTTGTGATGTTGGAACTGCGAGGTACCTCTACCGTCTCATGTTTGATGGATGTGAGGTGGTGTGTTGGGATCTAGGTGGTGACAGGATTGGCACGTTAGTTCAATTGGATCCTGATGAGTTGCTTCACCACTCTTAGCATGGTGAAGATTATATCAGAGTAGTGGAGTGGAAGTCAATTGGTGTTGAGTATGGTGGACTTCCAGTTGGGATGAGGGATCCAGGATTTACTATGCTTGGTAGATTGCTTCTTATTTGGAGAGTGTCTTACAGAGCTGCCAAGTTTAGCTTTATCATTATCTAGTGGTTGCAGAGGGGTTTTGGTAGAGCATTTTACATGCTTATTTGGGATATCGGTATTTAGGTGATAGGCCAGGGTGTTCAGGTGTGGATTACTTGGGGACAAGCAATCTTGGGGAGGGCGGACTGTAATGTCCCCTTTTCCTAGGCTAGTTATCTTTTGCAGAGGTTAGTGCATCACTTGATGCCTGTGGACTAATAGGGTGCTTAGGGGGTCCTGTGAGGGCGTTTGCGGACTTGTTTAGTCAACCTTTTGAGTTCTTTTGGTGCTTCCCAACTTAGAGCATTTTAGAGGTTTCTTTGTGCACCTTCTGGAGCGTTATTTAGACACTTTGGCTATACATACTATTTATAGTAAGTCATACAGGGTTAGTGGTATGGTCGGTTGACAATCTTTTTATATTGGGCATGATGGTGGAATTATATCTTAGAGTCATCTTGGTTTATTAATGGTCCTATGCATTTAATTTTAATAACGTAATAATAAAGTTAATTTAAATTAATTAACTTTATGCGTTATTTTTATATAAAAGGACTTATATTAAAAGGGGGATATAAGGGTTTTTTAAAAAGTACTTTATAATATAAGTTGGGCGCCAAAATTTAAAAGGGATTCATAAGGCAGGAAATTATATTAAATAAAATATATTTTAATTGCCAACATGGGTGTGGGGTTTGGAGGAGTATGAAGCTAATTCACTTTCTTTTTTGGCTTTTTATGTTGGAGAACATTTGAAGAGGAGTTTTGCTGGTTGACTGGTTATTCACTTTGTGAGAACGAAAACCCTCATGAAGAACATCATCTGCAGGATTGGAAGATATCCCAAGGATGATTTGTTGATTACTCTATCCATCGGTTATACTTGTGCATCATTGTTTCGATTTGCAGCGGCATTTTGGTGTGATTATTTGAGTTTATTAGACTGGAAAGATTTATCAATGTTTGAGGAGACTTTAGCGAAGGTTTTTCAAATGTTTTGAAGGCATTGTGAACCTCCATCAAGCTGGCCGTACATCTACAGCAGGCCTTACACCTGTAGCTGGGTGTGAGGGTTCTCTAGAGCTGGTCGATCAGGTTTTCAAGTTGCTACCATTCCATTTTGTGGCGTCCAGGGCAGAAGAACAGATATGCATCATTTCCGATGTGTGATAATGAGATTTTGAGGAGTGGTGTCGAAGTTTGTGAGCCTTAAGTTTGCTGGTCAAACAATATCAGACCTGCAACTTTGCATTTTGCCAAATGGGTACAATTCCAATGTATTCTTGATGCAATAATATAATTTGGGTTCTTTTCCGTTTATTCATTTTCCTATCTTTTTAGCTATTCCACAAATATTTGTATTTTCATGTTTCTTGGCAAAAATCACAAAAAACCAGAAAACCTTGAAAAAAGAAAAAGAAAAAAGAAAAAACTACAGACAGGGGGGGACATTACAACTTTGCAATCACCAAAGATTTAGAAATTATTAGTTATGAAACCTGACTTTTGGTTTTTATTAAAGAACAAGACTCATATGGGAATACAAACAGACCATGACTCATTAATTTTTTTAACTCAAATGCACCGCTGATACTTAGAAGCCACCTCAAATGCACCTGTGATAGGACTAACTCATAGACCTGTGCTACCTTCGTCTTGTTTCCATGAACTCATTCAATTCTCTTGGCCTGTGATTTCCACACAGCGTCACTTTAAATTCCACAAGTCAATACAAGGAGACAACTTCAGAAAGACCCATGGCATAGCAAATAGGTAGACTGCTAGCATATGTTCATACGCTACAAAATTTATTAAGCCTCTCTAAAGATTCAGGTGTAAACTCCACGACCTGATATATGCCAATATTTCGCCCAGTTTTGAAGGGATAACAACGGCTAGATAAATATGAATATTTTACTAACCTCCTTGCCCAACAGAAGATTGTAGTCAAACATCATGAAGAACAATGGATTTAGAAAACATAGTGATATATCTTCCTAGTCGCATGAAATATTTCGAGCCAATTTTTTTTTTTTTTTTTATATTGCAG
>VDFB02252998.1:0-41165 GCA_007258455.2 Sequoia sempervirens
AGGACTTGAAGAAGGAAAAAGCTCAAAGAAAAAACCTATTTCCAGCAAAGTGGAAAATCAAAGGAAATGTCAAGGCAATACTCATCAATTCAAGAATCAAAGGAGCAATATCGGAAGGATTCCTATCTGACAGCCTAATGCTCAAAGGTACCCATCTTTTAATGGGTTTTGTTTCTCATGCAATAAATTCGGTCATAAAGTAATAGAATATAGAAGTAGGATGAACCATAATAGAATGAGTCAGAATATTGGATTCTTTACTAGAAAATGTTATGTTTGCAATAAGTTTGGACATAGAGCTACCAAATGTAGAAGCTAGGCGATGATGAATAGATTTAATGCTAGTAGAAGGATTAAATCTTTTCAAGGCTACTGTTACACATGCAATATCTTTGGACACAAGGCTAATCAATGTAGATCAAGGATGAAAGCAAATCAGTTTGATCAAAGATATGTTGTGTGCTATACCTGCAACAAACCAGGACATATCTCAAAATTTTGTAAAAGCAAAACTGGGAAGAAACCCAATCCAAAACAAAAGAACAAGTTTGTGGAAAAAGCAGATCCTATCAAAGTAAAGAAAGAAATGGAAAAAAATTGGAAGAAGAAGGAAGAACCTGAGGAAAAGGATGAATCAAATACTCCTCTATCTACATCTGGTGCAGATATCTCTTCCAAGAACTGAACCCAGTAATGGTTTCAGGGGGAGTGATTATAGGAAAAATCCAAAAATCCCCTGATATATGAGGTGTCAAGCGGTGACACAAGGATATGTGATGTGAGTCATCATTTTGAAGGTGTTGGCAAAATTTTTGGCAGAAAATTGATAGATCCAGAGAAGTGTGGAACTTTTCTTGGTTTACAGTGTGTTTCATAAAGTGGTTGGCAACTTTAAAGCTGAAAAGCAATAAATGCGAATTAGGGAAAAATTCATAAGTGATAAAGCAAGAGACTAAGTTAAAGAAAAGCACATTTGTGCAATTTGGAAGAAGTAGTGCAAGGTGAAGTGAGATTGAAGGTGATTCAAAGCATCATTCATTGAAACCCTAATTCTTGACAAGCAGAAAAGGTATTCTTTGTTATTTGAATTCTATGGATTTTTAAGTTGAAGGAACCTTTTGTTAAGCTTATTCAAGATTGTTTGGGGAATATGGCCACTCCTATGGTTGTGGAAGTCTCTAAGAGACCCCAACATAGATTTAGAAGATGTTCATGGAAAGTGTATGAAAATGACCCCGTGGGTGCATTCTCACACATTCCAAGCCATGTGCTACCCACCAAAGACCCAAGAACATACATTCATGGGAAGTTAGAAGGATTCAATCACCAAGAACTGAAGGATTTGTGGGACAATAAGTTGACTAGAGATGATCTATTGCTTAAGGTGGAATATGAAAACCTAGCTCGAATGAAGCTGAACATTTGGAACTAGTTTCCAAACTTTTCTAGTGAGAGTGAGGTGAAGTTTGTCAAAATGGCCCTCAGTAGGGTTCATAGAAAATTTATATGGGAAAATGAACCAAGGATTATTAACAAGGAGGCAATTCGAGTTGTGATTGGTCTCTGTGATACTAGTACCATTCTGGTTCTAAAAGTGGTGAAAAATGATGAAGTCACGAGGCTAACTGGTGCTAAGTTTGATGAAAGAGATTTAACCACAAAGTCTATTGTAAACCCTGTTGTCAAGTATGTTGCCATCATGATTGGGCAGACAATATATTTCACTAATTGAGTAAATTTAGTATTGGCTACGATAATTCACACTACTTATGAAATGGTGGAGAATGGAAAGGATTTTGATCTTTGTGAGTTGCTTGGGTTGTAACTTATGGAGAACCTAAGTATGAAAAAGGTGAAGAAGCATGTTTTCAAATTTGGCACTTTATTTGTTTGTCTATTATTCTATTTCCTAAAGGAGTTACCAGGAAGAAACACTAGGCTGGTCGCTCATCATATTTTTCATCATCTACATAGTATAGGAGATTTTAGGGCACAAAACAATGCCCTAATTGCTTTATTTGCAATTTTTTAGAATGATGCATGATAGAGAATGGATTCCAAGGAGTTTGGTGAAGAAGTATGAAAAGGAGATAACATTTCTTGTATATACAAATGAATGCATCATTGAGGTTGTAGAACCCAGAATTCGATGGATTGAACCATTGGGATATGAGATTGAAGAATTAATGGCAGAGAGGTACATTGAGATTATATTGGATAGTCCTAAGGACTCCTCTCTACCTAGGCATGATATATATGAGGAGAAATCTACTAAAATACATCTGGAGACTACTACATCTAAAAGTAGAAAGAAGGTTGAATCCTTCTTCCAAGGTCAAACATACTCTAAGGATGATACAAAACAATTGAAGGAGGCACTTGATGAAAGGAAAGCCAAATCTACTGAACAGTCCTCTAGACCTAGAAAATTAGGAAGACTATCTTCCAGTGCTACACCAACACCTATCTCCAACACTACCACTTCCAGTGATACTAATATTGCAAAAGGAAAGAAGAAGGAACTGATTTTTCCTATATTTGTTGATATTGTTGCCCCTATTGATCCCAGTACCAGGGCATCTAAGAAGAAGTATACACCTCCTACTGCACCATCTACTGCTTTAGGAAGAAGAAGAGTGAAACAAAAGGCTAATAGAAAAAGAAGTTTGAGTGATGCTATTGAGGAAGAGATTGAACTTGGCTTAGAAGGAGAGAAATAGATGAAAAAAAGAAGAAGAAGGGTAGTACCTTTGGTGAAGGAGCCAAAATCAAAGTTGTTTTCTCTACAGATGAGGAAGAGGAGGAAGAGGAGGATACTTATTGAATCCATGTACATACAAAGAAGAATGAAGAAGGATTATCTGATCCTATGGAGGACATGCCTAGATCTCCTTCAATAAGTGATTAACCACCCTTAGATCTAGGAGGCTTGGTTAACAATATGATTGATAATGACCTTATGCCAATTGTTGAGCTATATAATAAGGTCAATAATGAAGGGAAAGAAAGTATCATAAATGCATTTTTCAGTACATAGTCATTTGAAATATAAACATGGATACCATATAGTCAAAAGTTACTAAAAAAGTGTGGAAAGAGTTAGTACTTAGAAGGCGAGAGGCTTTAAATGTTGAAGACAAGATGAGAAGTGAAGCCTTAAAATCCACCAATTCCACTTTTTCAGAGATAGAAGTTGTAAATATGTTGAGAGAATGTTCTACATTATTTAGAGTCGAGTAGAGAGTTAACATGTTAATGACTAAGGAAGATGATTATATGGAAAAAGTGAGGAAAGATACTTAGGATGTAATCAGGCAATTAGCAAGGAGCTATGGGGCAAGAACCATTTCTTCATCCCACACTGCTCAGGCACAGGAACATGCTACTATTGCAAAAGTAATGGATAATCTAGTCTTGGAGACTATTGATGAGACACTTGGTGTGTTAGAGACCTGTTGTGTAGTTTTGCACACACGTCCCACATGGAGTAGGGACCCTCTTTTGGGATGTCTTTTGACCTTTGGTTTTCTTGGATTTTCTCTTTTGAGGTCTTGAGATGTTGGTCTTGCTGGCTTTGATCTTGCCCTAAAGCTTGAATTGGTTAAAATTGGGTTTCAGTGAAAATCCGGGTTTTGACCAGAATCCAGGATTTTCCGGTTCCTGCAGATTTTCCCGGGCTCTAGTTCATTGTCTATTCATCGCGGAATTCTCTGAAATCTGGGTTTCTGCTTGACTCCAAGATTTTTCGGTTCTGGCGGATTTTCCCGGACTGCCCCAAAATCCTAAACTTCGTTAAAATCCTGGTTTCTGCCATTTCCGCGGAATTCGTGTTCATTCAGATTTTTCGCATATCTTGGGATTTTCCGAAATTCCGTCCTGGGCTCGGGTTTTCGGATTTTCTGACATGTCTTGTTGTTCATTAATGCTTGAAGTACCCTTTGCTTAGACACGAATATGGATGGATTTAAGGTCTTTTGGTCATCATTTCGATATCATTGTTCACCTGCTAGCTGCTTTGGCGATTGAGAGTTTTCATTCGAGCTTTGAGTGTTGATCTTGAGCTGCCTACGTGTGAATTGTTTGGGTGCTGGTGTCAGGGTTTTCGTTGCTAAGGCATACTCATTTTGCAGTCGCTCCTTCGAGTTTGAGTTTCATCTGAACTAATCCATGGTAGGTTATCATTGGCCTTTTCATCTGTTTGCATGATGATTGAACTGTTCTATGATTGATTGTTGGCCGACCTATGCTTGGTTATAATTTTGTATTTATCAAATTAGGGTTTGACCTGTCTTTTCATAAAACCTCATCACCCGTGCCATGTGCGCTTGTATTTATCCATTAGATGACAGGTGCATCCATTTGGAGGGTGTTCTGGGTCAGATTTCTGCCCTCTAAGTGCATAATTTGCTCTATTGTGCGAGGTTAGGGTTTTTTCTTTGCTCGGCCAGATTATGGAATTTGTTATGATTTGTCTATCTTGCGCCTGTATTAAACCAGTTCCTTGCCTTGTGGAGAATCGGAGTGCTTTAGATTCATCCTTACAGGTAGTATTCTAAACCCCAAAATAACCCTGGTTTTCATGGCGGGAGGTTTATTCATCGAAATTAGGGCATCATTGTTTTGCCATGAGGACTCGTCATTTGAAAGCCTTGGAAACTTAAATTCATTTACATTCTGAATCTTGTTGGTTGGCATCAATTTTGAAGTCATTAGAATCTAGGTAGAGAATTTTGCATGATCATTCAGTCGCTGGTTCGCGTGTTGTCATCCGTCGGGTTTCCGAGGTGTCCGCGGAATTTCTGTGCACCCGGATTTTCCCAGTTTCGGCCAATTCCGTGGGGTATAGGGAATTCCAGAATATTTGAACTATCCACGAAAATCCTTCCTGTTTGGACTTTTTCGGTTTTCCTATCTGGTTTTATTTCTTTCGATTTCTCGAGGATAGGATTAATGGAGTAAATGCTAAATGCTGATTTCTTGTTGCTAATGGATGAATTTCATGATAATCTCATAATCTTTGTCTGTACTAACAATTTATTTGGAAAATGGTGTCCTGGCAACAGGAATCCGTCTGGGTCGGATTTCTCCGAAATTTCGCCCCAACTGGATTTTCCCAGCTTACCTTGTTTTCCCGGATTGCTTTGTTTTTCTGAATTTTCAAGGATTGATGGTTTATGATGGATCTTAACTGTTTTATATGATTTTATGCTAACCTTTGGGTTGGAATATGCATGATAATGGGATACTCATGACGTCCTTTTGTAAATGCAAGCTGAATAAAGCAAGGCTGCAGCAGGAAAATCTAAAGGTGACATGGAGGGGTCCTCTATTTCAGATGTAGAAAGATTAAGATTGGACACTAAGAGTCAACTCCCTGAAAGCAAGATATCTTCAGTGTGGTCTGAGGTCTCAGACATGAATGTTGGAGCATGGCGATATGAGGAGTTTAAAGTGAGAACAACTCAGAAGGATCTATCGGTCCTGAGACAGGGAATGATGAAGTCCGGATTAGTGCATGTGGCAGGGTTTCCTCCTGCAATCCAATGCTACGAGTTAATACTTGAGTGTGCCCGACAGTATGACTTCGACACACAAAAGGTGGTCAGCACTGAGGGAAGGGTCTTGGCGAATTTCAGTCCTTTTTCTATTGCCCAAGCCTTTGACATGCCGGGCTTGCCTTCTGTGTGTGCTTTGAACATGGATCTAGCTAGAACATATTATGAGAATGAGCCAACCAAAGCCCAGCAGATGATTAACTCCTGGTTGGAAAATCCAAAGTCACACTACTCCAAATTGCCCAAGCAATTACACAGGGTTAGATTTAGATCAGATATTTATGATGCAATCACATTCTTGAGCAGAGTGGCAAGTTTGAAAACCGCTGGAGTGTTAGAGAGTTGGATGGTTCATGTGATAAACAAGATTGAACAAGGAACCAACTATCATTGGGCAGGACTTATTAGCACTATAATTGATAAACAGCTGAGGGATGTCCTAGAAACAAAGAAGTTCACTATGTCTTCTTATGTGGTGTATGTGTTAGCTAGATTCTACCCATACAGGGGTTTGAATCCACAGGGGACGTTTGGACAGGATATAGTCTATGAGATATATCTAGAATTACACCTAGGACACTGGGATTACCGAAGAGCCAATGATGCATTCACAATGCATATTACTAGGATGCTTCAAAATGCGGAGCATGTGAGACTGTCAGATGGAGTGAAGGAATTGATAAAGAGATATGGAGCCTGGTTCATTCAATTTCCCACCTTCTCTTACATCAGAATTGACGGATGCGCGACTGCTCCATACAGGTTACCTAGGTACCCTACCGATCATATTGTGTTATTGGAAATTGTTAGACAGATATGTGAATTCTATGCAATTGTTAAAAAGGAGAAGCATAAAACAGGTTTTGGTGGGGATTTCCCTCTTGGAATTGGTGTAGCAGAGGTGTGCCTTTCCATTCAATCAGCACACGCAGTCGGGGATGAATTGGCAGCTCATGGTTTCTCCTTCCACTCCAAAAGGACAAATTTTGATATCAACAGTGTTGATGGTGTTTTCTGCACAGCAACAACTCAGACAGAATATAATATCCTATCTCTCTTGAAAGGTAATCTTCAATAATAAATCACTGAAAATCACCCCAAGGTCTCTCGGGTGTTAGGTCATAACAATGCATAAAACAACTTAGATAAAATGTGAAATGTTGGTAATCACAATCGGACCTTACTACAAGCAAACTGTATCCTTTCAATTTATCAGATCTGACAATATGGTGATCTTGAATCCTAAATCTAACTGAATAATTAAAGAAACAGCAAAAGATAGGGATGCAAGGAAGTAATAAAATTTAAACTACTGCAAGGACAAGCAATGTAAATGACATATATGTGGAATGGACCTATCTCAATTAACCAATTCTTATTTGACCCACAAAGCAATCTTACAAGAACGGTGCAATCTTCTGAGGAATACAGATTTTCAAATCATAGACTTGCATCTACAATCGAACTTAAGCACACTGAATATACGGTCCAGGTTGACTTTACCAGCCTACTACAATCAGATAGTTACTGGGAGTATAGACCAGAGATAGCTACAAACATTCCAAATATGAAATCACAAACATCATTTATCCAACCAAAACTAATTTACTTCTGAGTACTAAACCCTAAATCTTCAAGCAATTTAAAAGATAGAACAAAGGAACCATGCAAGATGAAATAACACAAAGGATTTCACCAAGAAAACCACAATGTCTTCAATTGTATTGATCACCAAATGTTGCAACAATTCAACTGTTCTGATACAGTATTTGCTTCAAGAAAAGACTAATAAAATATAACTATTGCTCCTGCTTATCTCTATTACTGCTTAGCTAACCAATTTCTAGCCCTTACAATGAGGCGAGAATGCCTATTTATATCAAATTTCCCCCAAAACATGTCAGCCTAGCCAAAAATTTTACAAAAAAATAATAAAACCGCCAAAACAGGTCGGCCAAGGAAACAAACTAAGGCACACATTTAATGCCATCATCCAAGTCGGCCAAGGCACAGTCCCCAAGGAAGTCCGGTCCAATGCATGCCCTATGATAATAGGGAAGCACAAATCTTGAAAAGAGCATTAACTGCTACTCCCCTTGTCTTTCTTCTGCACTGACATCCCTTGGACACTTGAGAATATTCTATCCAACTCAGCAATTGGTGGCAATGGCAAAACCTTGAGCCGACATTTAATTGAATCTATCTCTTCCTTGGACCGTTCGACAACTTTATTCCAGTCTTCCTTGCTGGCCATGTATCTATCCATCACCGCCAAGTATGTGGCTGCATCATCAAGTAAGTGGGCGGTGACAACTCCATTAGAATCCGGGGCATAAACCTCATGCCACCACTCCTTCAATTGCTCATGGCTCAAATACTTGGGAGCTATCTTCTTCCTCCCTATCATCACCTCAAAGAAGGCAATGCATCCGTCATAAACTGATGTCAGGTCACCATCAATTGACTTCCTTCGTCTTTGTATCTTCTTTAATGCCTTCTGTTTGATCTGCAATGCCTCGAACCACTCCCATGGTTCATCCAATCCGGAAGAGGGAAGGATTCCATCCTTAGCTAACTGCTCCTTTCCATGCCCTAGGATAATCCTTGACTTCTGCAACAGGAAATCTATGTCACCCTTATCCTGAGACAAGATGTGCTCCAACAGTTCTTTTGCTCGGACTGCATCCTTGCCCACAGACAAGATCGCCTTAATAGCATTATCCCCATTCGTCTGGACATCCATCAACCAGTCGTTAGCAGCTTGGGCGGAGGCCTTCATCTTTTCAATTCCGGAGATTGTCTCCCTAGGCAGAAAACCCAGAGTAGCAGAAGAGGATGGATGGAGAGACTGTAGAGGCTTCATTACCTCTTCTAAACATTTCCTCAATCCTTCATTTTCTCTCTTCAGCTCCCGTTTGGATTGGGTCTCCTTCTTCAGCCTGTCAACAATTATGGCACTTGACCCCTCAAACTCCTCAATATCTTGCTCTAGGGAGGCCGGGCCGAGATTAATAGTTTGGACATTGTAGTCCTGGCCCATTATATCATCCCTCATTTTATCTGCTACAGGGGTGGCGATGTGAACTACCCTATTGTGTGCTTCATCCCTTTCCACCCGGGAAATCACCTTAGCAGCTTTCTTCTTCTTTCCTTTGCCGATCTGGGACAGCATTTCATCCCAATCCAACGGAGTGTCCTCAACAATTACTTGTTTCTTCCTGGCAATCTCCTTCTCCAACCAGTCCGGAGCTACAGGGTTCGTCTGGATTCCTTCTGTTCTTGTTTCTCCCAGATCCTCTGTCACTTTCACTTCCTCAGCGGCTGTCACCTTGACCTCCTCAGTCATTACTTTGTCATCTTCTTTTTTCGGAGTCTGCTCGGCTTGGTCAACCTCCTCAAGTCCCAATTCTGGAAGCACTGGTGATGGAGTCCTAGCAGGTATGCTTTCCTCCGGCTCAGGTGATCCACGGCCTTTACCACTTTCTGAAGAATCTTCATATTGTACCAGCGGAGAAGTGTGCCTTTCCTCTGTTTCCACCTCAAGCTCGGCCACTTCACTGTACAGTGTCCCCTCCTTAAACTGCTCGGCCTGCCTGCTAATTCCCTGCTCATCCGGATTCTCCGGTTCTGGTGCACTTGGCGGAGGAGAAACAGTCTTATCCTGCTCTTCAACTGGTTGTGTTGGAGGAGAGTCCCTCGGCTGTGCAGCATCCTTGGGAGAAGGAGTTCTTGATTTCCTGGTATATACTTTGGTTTTCTCCCCTCCGGAGCTCTCCACATCTACAATTGGAGGCTCATCCTCCGAAGTGGCCTGATCTTTCTTCTTGGCTGTCCTTGTAGTTCTTGTCTTCTTGGGCGGTGGAGGAGCATCCTCCTTTTCAGCCTTCTCTGTTTCTTCCTCATCCGAGGACTTGCTAATTGTCAGGGTCTTCCACCTGCATTTGCCAATTGGTTTCCTCTTCTTTGCAGACTCAGCCCCCTTAGGACCTCTGACTTTAATCTTGAAGGGTGAGGTTTTAGCTGATTTTCCTTTGGGGTCCTCTTCCCCGGATTCCTCAGAAGTTGACATGGGGTTGAGATTCCCCATCAAGTCAAAGGTGCAAGCTACTTTGGCATTCTCTAACTCCCAGACTTTATGCTTAACCCAAGAAAAGGTGAATCTCAACACAGGAGCCATCAGGTCCTCCAATTCTGTCACTTCGGGCTCACTCCAATCAATGTCCCCAACTGACCTGTCCTTTATGGGCTCGTATACATGGTCCTGAACCAACTTTCCATCATCATCAAGCTGATCCAGAATCAGCTTAACATTGTATTGTCTAATGGCCTCTACAGGCAGCCTGGAATACCTTTTCTTCCTTGCATCAAGGTCATCCTTGATGTTGACCCAATAGTCTTCTAAGTCCTCTTTATGCCTGTATTCCCGGGTAGCCCTCTTTTGAGCCTCTCCAGTTATGTCAAAGTTTATTCTCTTCGAATGGAAAGAGAATCCATAAGCGGCCAACTCCTCACCTACCGTGTGAGCTGATTGAATAGATGGGCACATTTATCCCACACCAATCCCAAGAGGGAAGTCTCCTCTGAATCCTGTCTTATGCTTTTCTCTCTTCACAACTGCATCAAACTCACAAATCTGCCTTACAACTTCCAACAGCACAATATGGTCAGTGGGATACCGAGGCAACCTGTAAGGGGCAACTGGACATCCATCAATCCGGAGGTAGGTGAATGTAGGGAACTGGATAAACCATGCTCCGTAGTTCTTGATTAGTCCTCTAGCTCCATCGGATAATCTGATATGCTCCGCATTTTGAAGTGTCGGGTAATGTGCATTGTGAATGCATCATTTGTCCTCCTGTAATCCTTATGTCCCAAATGCAGCTCCGGATAAACCTCATAGATTATGTTCTGCCCAATGGTTCCCCTCGGAGTCAAGCCTTTGTATGGGTAGGAAAAGGCCAGCACATACATAATGTAAGAAGACATATTGAACTTCTTTGCTTCCAGGACATTTCTCAGTTGTTTGTCAATCTCTGCACTAATGAGTCCTGCCCAGTGATAGTTTGTCCCCTGGCTCATCTTGGTGATCACATGGACCATCCAATTCTCCAATACCCCTGCAGTTCTCAGTCCAGCCACCCTGCTCAACAGTGTGATGGCATCATACACATCCAACCTGAATTTCACCCTATGCAGCTGTTTGGGCAACTTGGAGTGGTGAGATTTTGGCTTCTCCAGCCATGAATTGATGATCTGCTGAGCTTTGACTGGCTCATTCTCGTAATAGGTCCTAGCAGTGTCAATGTTTAATGCACAGACCGAAGGAAGATCCGGCATGCTGAAGGTTAGTGCAATGGAAGCCAGACTGAATTTTGCTAAGACTCGTCCCTCAGTGCTGACCACCATCTGGGTATCAAACGCATACTGTCTTGCACATTCCAAAATCAACTCATAGCACTGAACCGCCGGAGGGAACCCTGCCACATGCACTAATCCAGAGTTCATCATTCCTTGTCTCAAAGCTAACTGGTCCTTCTCAGCCGCTCTCTGCTTGAACTCCTCATAGTGCCAGGCACCAACATTTGTGTCAGATACCTCGGCCCACACGGAGGACACCCTACTTTCCGGGAGCTGATTCTTCATATCCAGTCTCAACCATTCTATCTCAGAAATTGAAGATGCCCCTGCACCACCTTTGGACTTCCCAGCTATAGCTTTGCTTGATTCAGCCTACACATCCAAAAATCGTCATTAGAATCCAATTATTATTCATATTCCAGTTCAAAGGGTTAGAAAAAATCATGTAAATCCATCAAAATCCATTGCTAACTACTAATCCATCAAGATCCGGAGAAATCAGACAGTCCGGGAAAATCACGCAATCCGGGAAAATACCGTCAGGGCGGAATTTCAGAGAAATCTGACCCAGACGGATTCCTGCTGCCAAAGCATCGTTAATCATATAGATCATTAGTGCAAATGGAAAATCAAAGGATAATCGTTAAATTCACTCATTAGCAACAAGAAATAATCATTAGACAATCATTCCACCAATCCTATCATCAAAATATTACAAAGAACACAACCAGACAGGAAATCCAAAAAAATTCGGATGGAACGGATTTTTGCGGACAGCTCAAAATGCACCGAAAATAACCCCAACCTGCGAAATAAGCCCAAACCAGGAAAATCCGGGTGTGAGGAAATTTTGCGACGACCTCGGAAACCCAAAAAATGACGAATGTGAACCAAAACTCGAATGATCACAGGATCTTCCCTACCCGAGCTCGAATGATCCCAAAACCGACGATAAGCAACAAGACCCATGGCGCAAAGGATTTAGACCCCTCGAAAGCACGCAAAGGATGAATCTCCACATCAAAATAAAGATGCCCTAATCCGAATGACCAAACCACCTGCCATTAAAACCAGAACAAGCTTTAAGGTTTAAAGATAATCGCTAAGGATTTACCTAAAGTCGCCAACATGGTACGGGGCAAGGGCCGCTCAAGCACAATAAAATCTTCGTTCTGGGCCGAACACCAAAGGAAACCCTAATTTTTCACAATGACACATTTCACGCTTGGAACAAGCAAGCAATTCGACCCAGAATCCCGTCTAAAGGATATCATCTCACAGACAAATGGAGTTCACAAGGCACGGAAAATGGGGGTTCCATAATAAAATGGATCAGACCACAACTCCATAAATACGAAATCAAAATCAAATCAAGGGCCGACCCAAATCCAGCGATACCCAATGCAAGAAACCCTCAATCACCACGCAAGCAAATGGAAGGGCAATGAATACATACCATGGATCAAAGCGAATGGAATTCGAGCTCAGAAAATCGACCACGCGGCAAACACGTCCAAGCAATAGAAATACTAGCACCAACACTCAAGCAATCCTCGCGTAAACAAACCAGGATCAATTCTCAAAGCTTCAAATGAAAATTCTAAATCGCCAAAGCAAATCAAGTGAATAGGTGAACTCAGAATGATGCTCAAAATGCCCTAAATTTGACCTTATACCCACTTGAGAAAAGGTACCTCAACCATTAATGCGCGACAAGACATTTCTGACAAGTCCGAAAACCCAAGCCCTAAGCAGAATTTTGGAAAATCCCAAAATGCGCGGAGACACGGATTCCGTGAAAATGCAGAAACTGGGGAAATCAGGAAGATCAGGATTTTGGGAGAATCCGAGAAAATCCGCATGGATCGAAAAATCCCGAAGTAAGGAAAAAACCCAGAATCAGAGAATCCTGCCAAAAACGGACAAGGAACGAGGGCCTGGAAAAATCCGCCAGAGCTGGAAAATCTCGGATCCAAGTGAAAACCCGGACTTAGCCAAAAACTCAATTTCAATCAATTTAAACCTCAAGACAAGACCAAAGCCAGCAAGACCAACATGTCAAGACCCTAGAATGATAAATCCAATAGAACCAAAGGTCAAGACACCAAAAAAAGAGGGTCCCCACTCCAAGTGGGGCGTGTGTGCAAAAACTGCACAACAAATTGCGACTCTGCTAGGGAAATGCTCCTAAGCATTTCAATGACAAACTGGAATCAAGAACCCAGAACTCAGGATTTCAACTCAGATACCCAGCCACCACCTTAGGGTAAAACAAAGAAACTCCCAGTTATTCAGACATTCCTATACCAGGGTCTAAGTGTGTGCACATGCATTTATTACCTACCCTCAGTTGCAAGAAGAACCAGACATGGTATGAACAGGCTACATAAAGATTCTCACTCTAAAAGTAACCTGGATAGAGCCTCGCTGCCAGTCAGGCGTCCATAGCCCTGACGAGGTTATCGCTGTGGTCCTCCTGAACATAGCTCTACTACCAGTCAGGCGTCTATAGCCCCGGTAGAGATATTCAGATCCCCCTGATAAGTTGACTTCCAACCTCATGATTCTCAATACATTTTTTTTTCTTTTTCTATTTTTTGCTAATGTTTCTTTCTTTTTCACTCATTTTATTCAACCTGTGAACAGTGAATTTCACACTCAGGGCTGAGAACCGCAGTGGCACTAGAGCAGAAAAAAGATTTTTCACCTGTCCAAACCTTATAAGGACTTTTACAACTTCAGGTATATTAAGGATTAAAGGTATAAGACCCCAATATATTCCTGTTCAGACTAACTAGAAAACCTTTGTCTCAACCCAAGGACAAATGACATAGGTTAAAGAATTCATACCACGGTATTCTGGAAAAATGATCAAAGCTTGTAAGGGAAATACCAAGAACATTAGACCGGCTTTGTCATTGCTACCATACAGATGCACCCACAATCCCAAGGAGAGAAAGGACCAAAAGCAAGAGCAATGCAAAACAAAACAAACAAACCAAAGCAAACCTACTCTAACCAAACGAAACAAGCAAAGCAAAGAAAGAAATCTACTCTAACCAAAGCAAGCAAACAAGCAAACCAAGCAACCTAAACTAACTATTTATAGGGCAAAGAGCTGAAAACAGCTCAAGACTGGAAATAATGTTTCAGATACTGCCCATTGACAGGCAGTGGTATGTCCTCTCCCGTGAGAGTCCTCAGACGGAAGGCATTATCTCCCAGTATTTCGGCAATCTGATACGGGCCAAGCCACAGTTTATCAAATTTTTCATGACTCCCTTTCTGATCATGCGGCTTATCCCAATACAGGACAAGGTCAGAAATCCTAAAAGCCTTAACTTTTGCTCTCCTATCAAACCATCGCTTGACTACCCCCTGATGTTTGGCAAATTTTTCAAGGGCATTGTCTCATTTTTCCTCAAGGTGCAATAATTCAGCCAACCTCACTTCCCTTCTATCGTCCTCATCATAAAACTGGTTGATAAACTGTAGAGTTGGGATTTTGAGTTGGATAGGGAAAATCGGTTCCAGACCGTACACTAAATGATAAGGAGAGGTACCAATAGAGGACTTAACTCTGGTACGATCTGCCCAAAGAGCAAACCGAAGCTGGGTGTGCCAGTCTTTTGGGTTCCTCTCTAACAATTTTTGGATGACAGTCAACAGGTTCTTGTTAGAGGATTCAGCTAGACCATTCCCTTGGGGATAATAATTAGATGCAAACTTAACAACAATGCCATGATCAAAGGCCCAGTTTGAGAATTTCAGAGATGCAAAGGCAGGACCATTATCACATACCACAGCAACAGGACATCCAAACCGATTGAGAATGGCAGATTCAAGAAAATCAATTACTACCTCTGATGTACACTGCCTACAAGCAAAAGCTTCAGTCCATCTTGTAAAGTAATCAGTTATGGTGAGAATATACCTGTGTCTTACAGAGGATGGTGGATTGATGGGACCTATGAAGTCCATACCCCATTGAGCAAAAAGTTTTACCTCAGTGACTGGTTGGAGCGGAAGTGCTGCACACCTTTCTCTTATTACTGCAGTTTGACAAGTGTGACAGGTCCGTACATGATGATGAACATCCTTGAACAATGTAGGCCAGTAGTATCCTGCCCTCAAAATCTGATTCGCGGTAGCAATCGCCGAGCCATGGCCAGTACCATATTTCTCATGAAATTCACTCATTACCCTTTCAGCTTCCTGTCTTCCAAGGCACCTCAAATAAATACCTTCGTGATTCTTCTTGTATAGGATAGCTCCTTTCAGCATGAAGCCGTCACTTTTCAGCCTTAAGGCTCACCTCTGTACTGCATTAAGGTGAGCTGGAGGTCGTTGATTTAGTAGATAGTGGACTACATCATCATACCAACCTTCTGGGGAAACTTCTTCAACATTATAGTTATGAACAGACAATTCAGGGCCTATCTCCGCCATGGTTTGGGTGAGTCCTTGTCCTCTTACCAACTTCATCGGCTGGATCTCGATGTCATACTCCTGAAGCATGGTTACCCATTTAGCTCTGCGCTCCCCTAACTCGTTTTGCATCAGTAGCAACTTAACTGCAGAATCAGGAACAATTGCAAACACCTTATTTCTGAGGATATAATGCCTAAATTTTTTCACTGCTCGCACAAGGGCATATGCTTGCTTCTCCACACTCGGGTATTTCAGCTCAGCATCCTTCAATGGTGCACTCATGAAAGCAATGGGATGCTCATTCCCCTCATCAGAATTTTGTGTCAGCATTCCAGCACATGAGTGGTCTGAAGCAAAGGAATAAATATAAAAAGGCTTACTATAATTTGGACTCACCAACACCAGAGCATCGACAATGGCTCTCTTAATCTCTGTGAAGGACTCTTTCGCTTCTGCAATCCACTCGACCTTGGCATCTTGCTTCAACATAGCATTTAACGGCTTCACAATCTCAGCAAATCCAGTGATGAATTTCCAGGCAAAGTTAATCTTACCGAAGAAGGATTTCATCTCCTTTTTGCTGGCAGGTGGTTGAATTTTCAGGATGGCCTCCACTCTCTCCGGATCTATAGCAATTCCTTTCTCTGATATCACATGTCCTAACAGCTTGCCTTCTGTAACTCCGAAGATATACTTTTTGGGATTCAATGAGATGCCAAATTCTCTGCACTTCTGGAACACCTTACGCAGATCTGAAATATGATCCCATCTATTTTTGGAGAAAATAGTCATATCATCCATGTAAATGATAATGCACTTTCCTATGATGTCCTGGAAAGCAATATCTATAGCTCGTTGGAACGTGGCTCTCGCATTAATAAGCCCAAATGACATCCTCCTGTAAGTGAAGGTTCCCCACTTAGTTGTAAAAGCGGTCTTGTGTCTGTCTTCATACTGGACCATCACTTGATTATACCCTGAATACCCATCCAGAAAGGACATCATTTGTGATCCATTGACCATCTGTAACACTTCATCCAAAGAGGGAACTGGATAATTATCTTTCTCTGATGATCTGTTCAGATTTCTGAAGTCAACACAGAGCCTAATTTTACCGTTCTTCTTTCTTATCAGAACCAGATTGGCCACCCAAGTTGAATGCCTGACAGGAAATATGATTCTAGCAGACAACAATTTCTGAACTTCCTTCTGTATGATTGGCTCCAACAGTGCATTAATAGGTCTCTGCCTATGTCTGAAAGGTTTAGCGCCTGGCTTCAGAGGTATAGTATGAGTTATGATGGATGTATCATAAGTCTTCAAGTCTTCATAACCCCATGCCACTATATCTAGAAAATCGTATAGGGCTCTGATTATTCCCTGTCTTTCTTCAGGAGTACAGACCTTACCAATGAAAATATTCTTTACATTACCTTCAGTACCCACATTGTGAGTGTCACACTGTCCACTAATAGATTCTTTCTTTGTCTCTTGTTCTTTATCTCTGATTTTGTCCATATCGAAAATTCTCTCTAATTGTACCATTCCCCTTGGAATAGTATTGGACTTCAAATTCAACACACCCTCTAGATCCAATTCTGCTTCTTGAGGCTCTGTTTCATCAATGATCTATGAAGCAAAGACATCTGTGTTTGTGATAAAGTCCAGGATATGTTTATCATCCTCAAACACCTAGAAATTAGTCACATTGTCAGGGACTGATGGTACAGGAGTTAATTCTACAGTGAACTTTTTCAATCCTGACAGAGACAGGGGCTGCAGAGTGCTGGTTGCTTGTGCCAGGGAATCGGCAGTTTGATTCTTCTTCCTTGGGATCAGTTGGATATTAAAAGCGTCAAACCCCTCAATGAGGTCCCACACTCTATGCTTGTAGTTGGTCATTCTCCTATCGTGACACGCGTACTGCTTTCTTACTTGTTTGACTACTAATTCTGAATCTCCAAAAACTTGCAGAACCTTGACCTTTTTCTTGAGTGACATAAGGAGTCCGTGAATTAACGCTTCATATTCAGCCACATTATTGGTGCAATGGAATTGGAGCCTATGAGCTGCAAAGAAATTTTTACCTTTCAGATTGATCAGCTCAAACCCTACCCCAGCTCCATGCCTGGATTTGGATCCATCGAATTTGAGAGTCCAGCATTCTACAGTGGTATTTTTCTTCATTCTATCTTTTGTTTTTTCAGTGTTAGAGGCTGTCTCAGTCATCGCAGATTTCTGGCTTTCGCACTCTTCTTGGACATTCTGCTCACTCTGGACCTTAAACCACCTGAGCTGGATTCATGTATTTTTGTACTTGTTTTACTGCTGCCTGACACAGACAACATTCCAATTCTGAATGAGAAGTATTGTGGACTCTACACCAATTTGGTAAGAGTAACTCCTTAAAGCTTATCCTCTTTCCCAGGTGAATCTAGTTCTCCATACATTGCCTAATGAATTCCTGGAAATCATCCAATAAGCTGATCTGTTTGTCTTCAGGTTCTTCCTCTTTTTCGACTAATTCTGTCAGAACCTCAACATGGCTGGACCTTGTCCCAACATCAGCTGGCATCGTATGCAACATCAGCACATCTTCTGCATCTGATTCTTCATATTGAACCGAAAGCAAGTAGTTTCCCATTCTGACCTCTGATACCAGAATTTCTGTTGAAGTCTTTTGATATTCCGTTATCATATACTTCATTCTAGGCTCCCTCTCGATTATGATCTAATTAGGTACCCCCTTCCATGGAAGCCACATGTGAGAGTGATTAGTGGACACATACCCATTCAGAGCCTTCGTAAAATCCCTTCCTAAAATTAAACCGTACGCATCAGGAATGTCAGCCACCTGAATGTTGATGACCTGTTGGATCCTTGGATCAGAGGCTATCTGCATCTGGATCATGTTAAGTTCTCCTACCACACTCACTTCGGTTCTGTCCAACTGAGTGACCTTTTTCTGGAAATTAGCAGGTGTTATTCCCAGAGCTCTACAAACTCCGAGAGGCGTCACATTGGTGGAAGCACCAGAATCTAACAGACAATTGTGAAGGTTCTTACCAAAAATTCAGACTAAGATCAGAAATGGAGGGGTTTCCATTTTACCTTGAAACAAAGTGGGCTGGGTATCTACCTGGGCCACTTGAGTTCTATCCTTTTCTTTTCCCTTATCCCCAGGGGGCAGGTTAGTCCGATTTTGGGTCTGATTTTGTGTGTTCACAGATTGAAAACTGGAAGTTTGGCCGACATATTCACTAGAAGGCTTATCCAATAACTTTGAATTTGCATCATAAGTACCTAAGACAACCTTCCTAATGGCAGGAAATCTTAATAACTCAAATGCAGAAAGGTTTACCTTTAATTTCTTGAATTCCTCTGCAACATATGAAGCCATCTGCTCCTCAGTCATATCGGTGGAGACTTCCTTAGATGATTCCTCCACCTTATCCTTGCCAGCTTGAACAATCTTTTCCTTTTGTGGTTCAGTTTGAGACTGTCTGTCCTTCGAAAGATACTGCCTGGAAACATGTGGATAAGATGGATTGTTGCTAGCATTAGGATCCGGAGGGGTACTGAAGTTGTTGGGAGGAATGGAGGTGGTGAACTGTCCTCCAGGCTGTGGACGTCTATGGGGCATATCCCTCAATCCCTGTCTCTGAAACATCTGTACTTCTTCAACATGAGCTTCCTCCTAATCAAGGGGGCCATTATCATTCATTTCTTCATTGAATAGCCGAGCAACCTCATCTCCATTACAAATCTGGTCTGTTTCATCTTCCTGGGAATCAGGTTCTTCTAGTACATTTTCCTGGCTGGCTGGAAAATGAGCATGATTCAATACCAACACAGGAGAATCATAGGAGTTAGAGGGAACAATCTCCTGTGCATTCACATTGTTCTCTACCTCATACTGAAAGATAGAAGTAGCAGTTTGAAATTCTGGACATTCCAATTCTGAATGCTGGCTTGTCTTATGGAGTCTGCACCACCCTGATAAGACTGCTTCTGCCAGATATACTCCGGTAGGAGGTTTATCTTGACTGACTGGTTGGTTTGCAGATTGATTAACAATTTGATTAGCAGGCTGATCCAATGGGGTAGGAACTCCCCCATTATTGGGCCCTGTATTCCAAGTTATGTTCTGTCCTTGTGGTGGCCTCTTATCAAATCCTAATCCACTTCCCGCCTCTATCAGCTTCCTTTCATTATTGAAACTGCCATTACAACTCCCTATCCCGGTTATATCCTCACAGTAGAACCTTCACATTACTGCCCTCTCACAAAGTTCTCGGCCTTGTGAAAAACTCCTCGTCATTAGGATTGCACTCTCGGTGCAGCCTTGCAACCGACTATTTTGATTTCCTCAGATAAGTCACTCTCTATTTTATTTGTTCAAATGAGCCATCAATCCTTCCTATTAGGGATCTTGGCAGGATCCGTCTCCTAAGCTACTCAGGGGATAGGCATTGTGGCGGATCCCAAAGACTGATGCAACACCTCAGAATTTTGCAGATAAGCAGGGAAGCTATTCTACTGTGGCTGATACATGGGCTGATTAACTTGTTGTTGAGGGAAGTTTGTCATAGGAGAGATCTGGTTCATGGGATGACCAGGGTGTGGTACTATAGGTAATTGGGGAACTGGGTTCATAATTGGGGTATGATTGGTGAGGGCCTGATTTACTGCCTGAATCTGGTTAGGATGTGCAGCTGGTCCCAGAGAAGGAAATGGCCCAGTCAAGTGTTGCCTCAGATCTGTACTGAGCTTGCAGCCTCTGTATAAGCATCAGTCAGGGTACCCGGAGGGTTGGGTCTCCATTTCAAAAAGCTTGCTGTTAGGCTATCTAGAGCTTCATAATATACTCCCAGGGCAGTACTATCGTCCAAAACATATGGGTTTTGTAATCTAGTGAATGCATGGTGAAACCTATTATTGAAACTGGCTATGGGTTCGTTAACCTCTCTCTTAACCTTGATGAACTGCAGGTATAGCTCATTGGCACTAATGGGAATTCTAAATTTCTGTAAAAAGGCCTTTTCAAGATCATTCCAATTAATGATTGAACCAGCAGGGAGATGGTTATAACAGTAAAAGGCTTCTTCTCCTAGTGAATAAGGGAACAACCTACAAGCAACATCCTCATGAACTATCCCCCTGTCGTTGAGGCAAGTCTGAAAAATCCTCAGGTGCTCTTCAGCAGTCCTGTTTGGGTCATTAGCATGGAATTTTGAACAGAAGTGTTCAGGGTTCTTGGGCATAACATTGTAGGCTTGGAAGAACAAAGGTGATGGATTATTGGCAAGGAAAGCCATTGGTAAGAGCGGAGGTGGCGGTTGAGGTTGGTTAATCACAGGCTGGGGCTGTTGAACAGGAATGGTCTCAGGAATAGGTATAGCCTCAACCTCAGGATGTGAAGATATGGACGATGTTGGTGAGGGGATGGGTGATGATGATTCTCCCCTCTCTCTAGTCCTCCTTGACCTATTGGGAAATTGAAGTTCTTCTAAATCTTCCTCTCTAGTGGTGGATCTGGTATTTCTCCTATATTTCTCTGGAGAGATGGCGTTCAAGAAACGATCCAGCGTGCTCATTCAAGCCCTCCTTCTAGCACCAATCTGTTGATGGTGTTTTCTGCACAGCAACAACTCAGACAGAATATAATATCCTATCTCTCTTGAAAGGTAATCTTCAATAATAAATCACTGAAAATCACCCCAAGGTCTCTCGGGTGTTAGGTCATAACAATGCATAAAACAACTCAGATAAAATTTGAAATGTTGGTAATCACAATCGGACCTTACTACAAGCAAACTCTATCCTTTCAATTTATCAGATCTGACAATATGGTGATCTTGAATCCTAAATCTAACTGAATAATTAAAGAAACAACAAAAGATAGGGATGCAAGGAAGTAATAAAATTTAAACTACTGCAAGGACAAGCAATGTAAATGACATATATGTGGAATGGACCTATCTCAATTAACCAATTCTTATTTGACCCACAAAACAATCTTACAAGAACGGTGCAATCTTCTGAGGAATACAGATTTTCAAATCATAGACTTGCATCTACAATCGAACTTAAGCACACTGAATATACGGTCCAGGTTGACTTTACCAGCTTACTACAATCAGATAGTTACTGGGAGTATAGACCAGAGATAGCTACAAACATTCCAAATATGAAATCACAAACATCATTTATCCAACCAAAACTAATTTACTTCTGAGTACTAAATCCTAAATCTTCAAACAATTTAAAAGATAGAACAAAGGAACCATGCAAGATGAAATAACACAAAGGATTTCACCAGGAAAACCACAATGTCTTCAATTGTATTGATCACCAAATGTTGCAACAATTCAACCGTTCTGATACAGTATTTGCTTCAAGAAAAGACTAAGAAAATCTAACTATTGCTCCTGCTTATCTCTATTACTGCTTAGCTAACCAATTTCTAACCCTTACAATGAGGCGAGAATGCCTATTTATATCAAATTTCCCCCAAAACACGTCAGCCCAGCCAAACATTTTACAAAAAAATAATAAAACCGCCAAAACAGGTCGTCCAAGGAAACAAACTAAGGCACACATTTAATGCCATCATCCAAGTCGGCCAAGGCACAGTCCCCAAGGAAGTCCAGTCCAATGCATGCCCTATGATAATAGGGAAGCACAAATCTCAAAAAGAGCATTAACTGCTACTCCCCTTGTCTTTCTTCTGCACTGACGTCCCTTGGACACTCGAGAATATTCTATCCAACTCAGCAATTGGTGGCAATGGCAAAACCTTGAGCCGACATTTAATTGAATCTATCTCTTCCTTGGACTGTTCGACAACTTTATTCCAGTCTTCCTTGCTGGCCATGTATCTATCCATCACCGCCAAGTATGTGGCTGCATCATCAAGTAAGTGGGCGGTGACAGCTCCATCAGAATCTGGGGCATAAACCTCATGCCACCACTCCTTCAATTGCTCATGGCTCAAATACTTGGGAGCTATCTTCTTCCTCCCTGTCATCACCTCAAAGAAGGCAATGCATCTGTCATAAACTGATGTCAGGTCACCATCAATTGACTTCCTTCATTTTTGTATCTTCTTTAATGCCTTCTGTCTGATCTGCAATGCCTCGAACCACTCCCATGGTTCATCCAATCCGGAAGAGGGAAGGATTCCATCCTTAGCTAACTGCTCCTTTCCATGCCCCAGGATAATCCTCGACTTCTGCAACAGGAAATCTATGTCACCCTTATCCTGAGACAAGATGTGCTCCAACAGTTCTTTTGCCCGGACTGCATCCTTGCCCACAGACAAGATCGCCTTAATAGCATTATCGCCATTCGTCTGGACATCCATCAACCAGTCGTTAGCAGCTTGGGCAGAGGCCTTCATTTTTTCAATTCCGGAGATTGTCTCCCTAGGCAGAAAACCTGGAGTAGTAGAAGAGGATGGATGGAGAGACTGTAGAGGCTTCATTACCTCTTCTAAACATTTCCTCAATCCTTCATTTTCTCTCTTCAGCTCCTGTTGGATTGGGTCTCCTTCTTCAGCCTGTCAACAATTATGGCACTTGACCCCTCAAACTCCTCAATATCTTGCTCTAGGGAGGCCGGGCCGAGATTAATAGTTTGGACATTGTAGTCCTGGCCCGTTATATCATCCCTCATTTTATCTGTTGCAGGGGTGGCGATGTGAACTACCCTGTTGTGTGCTTCATCCCTTTCCACCCGGGAAATCACCTTAGCAGCTTTCTTCTTCTTTCCTTTGTCGATCTGGGACATCATTTCATCCCAATCCAACGGAGTGTCCTCAACAATTACCTGTTTCTTCCTGGCAATCTCCTTCTCCAACCAGTCCGGAGCTACAAGGTCCGTCCAGATTCCTTCTGTTCTTGTTTCTCTCAGATCCTCTGTCACTTTCACTTCCTCCGCGTCTGTCACCTTGACCTCCTCCTCAGTCATTACTTTGTCATCTTCTTTTTTCGGAGTCTGCTCGGCTTGGTCAACCTCCTCAAGTCCCAATTTTGGAAGCACTGGTGATGGAGTCCTAGCAGATATGCTTTCCTCCGGCTCAGGTGATCCACAGCCTTTACCACTTTCCAGAGAATCTTTGTATTGTACCAGCGGAGAAGTGTGCCTTTCCTTTATTTCCACCTCAAGCTCGGCCACTTCACTATATAGTGTCCCCTCCTTGAACTGCTCGGCCTCCCGCTAATTCCCTGCTCATCCGGATTCTCCGGTTCTGGTGGACTTGGCGGAGGAGAAACAGTCTTATCCTGCTCTTCAACTGGTTGTGTTGGAGGAGAGTCCCTCGGCTGTGCAGCATCCTTGGGAGGAGTTCTTGATTTCCTGGTATATACTTTGGTTTTCTCCCCTCCGGAGCTCTCCACATCTACAATTGGAGGCTCATCCTCCGAAGTGGCTTGATCTTTCTTCTTGGCTGTCCTTGTAGTTCTTGTCTTCTTGGGCGGTGGAGGAGCATCCTCCTTTTCAGCCTTCTCTGTTTCTTCCTCATCCGAGGACTTGCTAATTGTCAGGGTCTTCCACCTGCGTTTGCCAATTGGTTTTCTCTTCGTTGCAGACTCATCCCCCTTAGGACCTTTGACTTTAATCTTGAAGGGTGAGGTTTTAGCTGATTTTCCTTTGGGGTCCTCTTCCCCGGATTCCTCAGAAGTTGACATGGGGTTGAGATTCCCCATCAAGTGAAATGTGCAAGCTACTTTGGCATTCTCTAACTCCCAGACTTTATGCTTAACCCAAGAAAAGGTGAATCTCAACACAGGAGCCATCAGGTCCTCCAATTCTGTCACTTCGGGCTCACTCCAATCAATGTCCCCAACTGACCTGTCCTTTATGGGCTCATATACATGGTCCTGAACCAACTTTCCATCATCATCAAGCTGATCTGGAATCAGCTTAACATTGTATTGTCTAATGGCCTCTATAGGCAACCTAGAATACCTTTTCTTCCTTGCATCAAGGTCATCCTTGATGTTGACCCAATAGTCTTCTAAGTCCTCTTTATGCCTGTATTCCCGGGTATCCCTCTTTTGAGCCTCTCCAGTTATGTCAATGTTTATTCTCTTCGAATGGAAAGAGAATCCATAAGCGGCCAACTCCTCACCTGCCGTGTGAGCTGATTGAATAGATGGGCACATTTCTCCCACACCAATCCCAAGAGGGAAGTCTCCTCTGAATCCTGTCTTATGTTTTTCTCTCTTCACAACTACATCAAACTCACAAATCTGCCTTACAACTTCCAATAAAACAATATGGTTAGTGGGATACCGAGGCAACCTGTAAGGGGCAACTGGACATCCATCAATCTGGAGGTAGGTGAATGTAGGGAACTGGATAAACCATGCTCCGTAGTTCTTGATTAGTCCTCTAGCTCCATCGGATAATATGATATGCTCCGCATTTTGAAGCGTCCGAGTAATGTGCATTGTGAATGCATCCTTTGTCCTCCTGTAATCCTTATGTCCCAAATGCAGCTCCAGATAAACCTCATAGATTATGTTCTGCCCAATGGTTCCCCTCAGAGTCAAGCCTTTGTATGGGTAGGAAAAGGCCAGCACATACATAATGTAGGAAGACATATTGAACTTCTTTGCTTCCAAGACATTTCTCAGTTGTTTGTCAATCTCTGCACTAATGAGTCCTGCCCAGTGATAGTTTGTCCCCTGGCTCATCTTGGTGATCACATGGACCATCCAATTCTCCAATACCCCTGCAGTTCTCAGTCCAGCCACCCTGCTCAACAGTGTGATGGCATCATACACATCCGACCTGAATTTCACCCTGTGCAGCTGTTTGGGCAACTTGGAGTGGTGAGATTTTGGCTTCTCCAGCCATGAATTAATGATCTGTTGAGCTTTGACTGGCTCATTCTCGTAATAGGTCCTGGCAGTTTCAATGTTTAATGCACAGACCGAAGGAAGATCTGGCATGCTGAAGGTTCTTGCAATGGAAGTCGGACTGAAGTTTGCCAAGACTCGTCCCTCAGTGTTGACCACCATCTGGGTATCAAACGCATACTGTCTTGCACATTCCAAAATCAACTCATAGCACTGAACCGCCGGAGGGAACCCTGCCACATGCACTAATCCAGAGTTCATCATTCCTTGTCTCAAAGCTGACTAGTCCTTCTCAGCCGCTCTCTGCTTGAACTCCTCATAGCACCAGGCACCAACATTCGTGTCAGATACCTCGGCCCACAGGGAGGACACCCTGCTTTCTGGGAGCTAATTCTTCATATCCAGTCTCAACCGTTCTGTCTCAGAAATTGAAGATGCCGATGTACCACCTTTGGACTTCCCAATAGTAGCTTTGCTTGATTCGGCCTACACATCCAAAAATCATCATTAGAATCCAATTATTATTCATACTCCAGTTCAAAGGGTTAGCACAAATTATGTGAATCCATCAAAATCCATTGCTAACTACTAATCCATCGAGATCCGGAGAAATCAGATAGTCCGGGAAAATCACGCAATCCGGGAAAATACCGTCGGGGCGGAATTTCAGAGAAATTCGACCCAGACGGATTCCTATTGCCAAAGCATCGTTAATCATATAGATCATTAGTGCAGATGGAAAATCAAAGGATAATCATTAAATTCACTCATTAGCAACAAGAAATAATCATTAGACAATCGTTCCACCAATCCTATCATCAAAATATCACAAAGAACACAACCAGACAGGAAATCCGGAAAAATCCGGATGGAACGGATTTTCACGGACAGCTCAAAATGCACCGGAAATAACCCCAACCCGCGGAATAAGCCCAAACCGGGAAAATCCGGGAGTGAGGAAATTTCGCGACGACCTCGGAAACCCGAAAAACGACAAATGCGAACCAAAACTCGAATGATCACAGGATCTTCCCTACCCGAGCTCGAATGATCCCAAAACCGACGATTAAGCAACAAGACCCATGGCGCAAAGGATTTAGACCCCTCGAAAGCACGCAAAGGATGAATCTCCACATCAAAATAAAGATGCCCTAATCCGAATGACCAAACCACCCGCCATTAAAACCAGAACAAGCTTTAAGGTTTAAAGATAATAGCTAAGGATTTACCTAAAGCCGCCAACATGGTACGGGGCAAGGGCCGCTCAAGCACAATAAAACCTTCGTTCCGGGCCGAACACCAAAGGAAACCCTAATTTCACACAATGACACATTTCGCGCCCGGAATAAGCAAGCAATTCGACCCAGAATCCCGTCTAAAGGATGAATATGCCATCTCACAGACAAATGGAGTTCACAAGGCACGGAAAATGGGGGTTCCATAATAAAACGGATCAGACCACGACTCTATAAATACGAAATCAAAATCAAATCAAGGGCCGACCCAAATCCAACGATACCCAAGGCAAGAAACCCTCAATCACCGCGCAAGCAAACGGAAGGGCAATGAATACATACCATGGATCAAAGTGAACGGAATTCGAGCTCAAAAAATCGACCACGCGGCAAACACGTCCAAGCAATAGAAATACTAGCACCAACACTCAAGCAATCCTCGCGCAAACAAACCAGGATCAATTCTCAAAGCTTCAAATGAAAATTCTAAATCGCCAGAGCAAATCAAGTGAATAGGTGAACTCAGAATGATGCTCAAAATGCCCTAAATTCGACCTTATACCCGCCTGAGCAAAGGTACCTCAACCATTAATGCGCGACAAGACATTTCTGACAAGTCCAGAAACCTGAGCCCCAAGCGGAATTTTAGAAAATCCCAAAATGCGCGGAGACACGGATTCCGCGGAAATGCAGAAACCGGGGAAATCAGGAAGATCGGGATTTTGGCAGCATCCGGGAAAATCCGATAGGACCGAAAAATCCCGAAGTCAGGCAGAAACCCGAATCGGAGAATCCTGCCAGAAACGGACAAGGAACGAGGGCCCGGTAAAATCTGCCAGAGATGGAAAATCCCAGATCCAGGTGAAAACCCGGACTTGGCCAAAAACTTAATTTCAATCAATTAAACCTCAAGGAAGGGTCCAAGCGAGCAAGACCAACATGTCAAGACCCTAGAATGATAAATCCAATAGAACCAAAGGTCAAGACACCAAAAAAAAAGAGGGTCCCCACTCCAAGTGGGGCGTGTGTGCAAAAACTGCACAACAACCAGGGAAGCATAGAAGAAGGCCACGAAAGAGTACCGTCATAAGGATGACCTAGAGGACTATTGGGCCAATATCAAAGATGATTTTGAGGCAAGGAAGAGAAGGTACTCTAGGCTCCCTGTTGATGCGATCAAACAGTATAATGTTAATTTGATCCCCGACCAGCTAGAAGATGATGGAAACCTGGTGCAAGATCATGCTTATGAGTCTGTTAAGGAAAAATCAATTGGGGAGATAAGCTAGAATGATGATGATGTCACAGAGTTGGAAGACCTAATGGCCCCTGTCATGAAATTTACTACTTTATGACTAAAACATAAGGTTTGGGAGCTGGAGAGTGAGAAGGTACCCTGTACCTTCAATTTGATGGGAAACCTTAATCCAATGTCTACTTCAGAGGAATCTGGGGAAGATGACCCTAAAGGGAAGACTAAAAAGGGCTCACCCTTCAAAATAAAAATTCGAGGCCCTAAAGAAAGTGAGCCATAACCCAAAAGAAGGCCAAAAGGAAAGAAAAGAAGTAGAGCCTTAAAAATAGGCAGGTCCTCTGATGAAGAAGGAGTTGAAAAGCCAGAAGAAGAGGATGCTCCTCCACCGCCAAAGAAGACAAGAACAGCCAGGGTTTCAAAGAAGAAGGGTCAGGATACTTCTAAGGATGAGACTCTGATTGTTGATGTGGAGAGTTCCGGGGAAAGGACAAAGGTTTATTCAAGGAGATCAAGGACTCCATCCCCTAAGGAAACTGTGCAAAAGATGGATCCTCCTCCAAAGATACCCATTGTGGAGCAACCTAGGGCTACTTCCCCTTTGCCAAGCGTGCCTGAGCAAGAGACTCTTGAGGAACATGAGACTAGCGGAGAGGCAGAACCTTTCAAGGAAGGAGAGCTCTTTGGTGCGGCAACTGAGCTCGAGGTTGAAGAGGTAGAAAAACACCCTTCTCCATTGGTGCAATATGAAGATTCTCCGAAGAATAGCAAGGGCAACAGATCACCTGAAAAGGAGAATATTCCTGTTAGAACCCCATCGCCGGTGCAAGAGGTGGAGATTGAAGTAGGAGATCAAGCTGAGCAGTTCCCTGAAAAGGAAGAGGATAAAACAATAGAACAACATGAAGAGGAAAAAATAGAGGAAATCTGGGTAGAACCTATTGTCCCGGATTGGTTGGAAAAGGAGATCACAAGGAAGAAACAAGTTGTTGTTGAAGACATTCCTTTGGATTGGGATGAGATGCTGTCTAAGATCGGTAAAGGCAAGAAGAAGAAGGCAGCCAAGGTAGTTTCAAGAATAGAGAGGGATGAAGTGAATAACAGAGTAATCCACATTGCTACCCCTGCTGTAGACAAGACTAGAGAGGATGTCACTGGTGAGGATTATAATGTGCAAACCTTTAAACTTGGGCCAGCATCTATGGAACAGGATATTGAGGAGTATGAAGGGTCTAGTGCTGTGATAGTTGGCAGATTAAGGAAAGAGACTCAGACCAAGCATGAGCTGAGAAAGGAAAATGAGAGACTTAAGAAATGCTTGGAAGAGGTGATGAAACCTTTGCAATCTCTTCACCCATCTTCCTCTGCTACTCCTGGTTTCCTGCCCAAGGAAACTATTTCTGAGATTGAAAAAATGAAAGCCTCTGCTCAGACTACAATGGATTGGTTAAAGGATGTGCAGGTGAAAGGGGACAATGCAATCAAGGATATCCTTTCAATTGGGAAAGATGCAGTCAGAGCCAAGGAACTATTGGAATATGTGCTATCCCAGGATAAGGAGGATATTGATCTCTTGCTGCAGAAATCCAAAGTAATTATGGAATATGGAAAGGATCAGTTGGTAGCAAATGGGGTCCTTCCTTCCTCCAGACTTAATGAGCCTTGGGAATGGTTTGAGGCTTTGCAGATTCGGCAGAAGGCCATGAGGAAGATTCAGAAGCGAAAGAAGTTGATAGATGTCGACCTAACTGGAGTATATGAGGGTTGCATTGCATTTTTTGAGATTATGACTGGCAGGAGGAAAATTGCTCCTAAGTACCTGAGCCTGGAACAGTTAAGGGCATGGTGGCATGATGTTTATGCTCCTGATTCTGAGAATGTCATAACGGGTCACCAGCTGGATGATGCAGCAACTTATTTGGTGATGATGGATAAGTATCAATCTCACAGGGATGATTGGAATAAGACTGTTAAGCAGTCAAAGGAGGAGATTGGCTCCATTGAATGCCGGCTTAAGATCTTGCCTTCGCCACCTGTCACCGAGCTAGATAAAGTGATTTTGAGGGTTCAAGGATCGTTGGACTAGAACAAGGATAAGGGAGGCGGTAGTTAATGCCATTTTGAGATTTGTGCTTCCCTATTATTATGGGGCATGTGTTGATCTAGGCTACATTGGGGAGTGTGTCTAGGCCGACCTTGATGATGTATCGGCATTTAATGTATGCCTTAATTTGAAATTCCTATGGCCGACTTGTTTTGGTTGTTTTATTTTGTAAAAGTTTGGCTGGGCCGACATGTTTTAAGAATTTTCTATAAAGGGCATTCTTGCCTCATTGTAAAGGAGAGCTAGAAAGTAATAGAGACAAGTTAGACCAAAGAGCTAGAGCATTTTGTAGTAGATGTAGTAGTCAATTTCTTGAAGCAAATATTGTAATAGACAGTGGAATTGTTGCAGCATTTTGATGATCTAATACAATTGAAGACATTGTGGTTTTCCTGGTGACATCTCTTGTGTTAGTTTATCTTGCATGGTTCCTGTTGTTTCATCTTTCAAATTGCTCAAAGATTTGTGGTTTACTATTTTAGAGTTGGATTAGTTTGGTGAGTGATGTACATGATTTCGTATTTGGAATGTTTGTAGCAATCTCTGGTCTATACTCCTAGTAACTATCTGATTGTAGTAGGCTGGTGAAGTCAACCTGGACCACCCATCTATTTTGTGTTTAGTTCGATTGTGGATGAATATCTATGATTTGAAAATCTATATACCTTAGAAGATTGCACTGTTCTTGTGATATTGCATTGTGGGTTGATCAAGAATTGGTTACTTGAGGTTGGTCCATTCTAGATATCTCATTTGCATTGTTCATTCTAGGAATATTTTAGATCTTATCATATCCTCGCACCCTTATCTTTTGCTATTTCTTTATTATCTGGTTAGATTTAGGATTTGAGATCATCATATTGCATAGTCTGATAAATTGGAAAGATACAGTTTGCTTGTAGTAAGGTCCGATTGTGATTACCAGCATTTCACATATTATCTGAGTTGTTTATGCATTGTCATGACCTGACACTTGAGAGACCTTGGGGTGATTTTTAATAACCCATTGTTGAAAATTACCTTTCAAGAGAGATAGGATATTGTATTCTGTCTGAGTTGTTGCTGTGCAGAAAACACCATCAACAAGACCCCTGCCCCTTTGACTGACATAGAAGAAACTACTAGAAAAAGGTTTGATGATCAACATAAAGATCATTCCGGTGATAAGAGAGAAGAACATCAAGAATCTACCGAAAACAAGGAAGATAAAAACAAAGATGAAAGTGAAGGGAATAAGGAAAAAAGAAGAATAATGACAAGGATGATGAGGATAGAAGGGAGAAAGAAAACAAAGATAAGTCCTCTGGAAAATCATCCAGAGAAGAAGAAGAAAAAGAAAAAGAAAAAGAAGAAGAAGAAAAGAAGAAAGAGGGAGACAGGGAAGCCGTCCCAGCTGAGAAGAGCAAAGGAACAATTTCCAAAGGCCTTGAACCATCAAAGCTATCCATAGAATCATTTGGAAGTACCCTTAAATGTATTATTTCAAGGAAAACTATATTTCAACATGTGCTTCCACCACAACTAGTCAAATTTCCATCACACCCAGGTTATGTGGACTTGACAAAGATTACAGCCAGTGATAGAATAAAACTAAGTGGCACTTTTCTTAGCTCTGTCACACAAGAAGCTATAGAGTCTTATCAAAAGAAAAATGAGTTGATAAATGAAGCCATCAAAGCTTTACAGGAGACAGCCCTCGGTGTTACATCAAATAACTCTTTAGCTCCAATTGAAAATTTGAGGCTTATAGTTAATTCAGTTAAAGAGAACACATCTAACCTCAAGGTACAAATTGCAAAAGAAGTGGAGTTGAGTCTGCTAGAGAAAAGGTTGTTGTTTCTGCAAGACAAGTGTACAATTGCACGTGAAAAGGATTTGCAAACCTTGAAAGAGGTAAGAGAATGTGATGAGGAAGCCTAGGTGCTTTTTGTTTACTGCATGAAGTGATTGGATGCCACTTGAGGTATTAAGGACTTAATGGACTCGATTGAGTCTCAACTTACAGATGCTTCTAGAGATTATAAGATTGCAAATGATAGAAACTATGTTAGGTGGGTTTCTATTGCAGATCTTTAGAGAGAAATTTTCATCCTCTAGAGGCAGAAGGAAGATGTTATGAGATTTTATGCCCAGCTTGGAGACCTGGTCATGTCCATACATGTCTCTATATCAAATGCATTGATGTAAGCAGAAAAACTTGAGAAGATGAACATTGCTCCATCCACTCTGGAAGGAGAAGAATGCCTAGCGAAATTAGAATCTTTGCATAAAACTCTTTCTAGGGAAAAAGGAGTCTAAGATGATGGAAAGCCAGCTTGGGAAGCGATTCTCAAGGAGTTATAGGATGCTCCCAGTTTCTAATTTAAAGTTTTTTTCTTTTCCTGATCCTTTATCCTTGATGCCAAAGGGGGAGAAGAGGAGAAGAGGAGAAGAATAGGTATAAAGAATGTTATGTTATGTGTTTGCACATATGTTTGAGGGATTTGAGCACAATATTTTGTTTTGAAGCATGTCTCATTTTTGGTACATGATGCCATCAATGACAAAGGGGGAGATTATTGGAAAAAGGAAGAAGGTGACCTTCGGGTTTGTTGTCATTGATGTCAATATTGTTTGGTAACTGGCTAAGTAAACTGTGTGTCTATGCTAATCCAGTATTTTGGTCCATAAATCTTCTCAAGAAAAGGAAAATCTATGAGTTTTTGACATGTTGCTCAGGTGTGTCAGTTACAGGTATAAACATGTTTTCAACAATCTTTTTTGATTTGGCTATGTAATCCAAGTGACAGAAGTTCGATATTCTTTTTGCTGACAAGGTTGAGAACTGTTTGTACTTTGTGTGTTCCTTATTAGGTCTGGGATGACTTAATGTATGGATGACACATTTTGTTCTTTGTGCCAAAAGGAATTTTGAATTGGGTTGACAAGTCATTTTGAATTTTGTGTGTTCATATTCAATTAGGTTGACCTAATTGATGATGGGAGACATGACTATGTATATATGTGTGTGTATGATGGATAGAAGAATAGAGATAGACATAGAATATGTATGTGAGCAATGAGATAAATGAAATAGTGTGAAGTAACTAATAATGATTGTATATCTACAACCAGGGCATAATTTTGGTGTTTTCAAATCTTAACTGAAACTAATTTCTCCACTTTGTAGGTACACTTCTACAGTTCACTTTTGGCAGTGAGCCATATCTCTTTTTATATTTTGGCTATAAGCCATCTTTTGTATTTAGGCTGTGAGCCTTTCAAGGATAGTGCGTTGTGGAAGTGAGCCCTGTAATATCTTATGACCGGTTATAATATATTGTGAGCTAGTCCTCATCGTGGTTTTTCCCACTTTGGGTTTTCCATGTAAAAATCCTAGTGTCAATGTGTTATGATCTCTTTTATGTTTTGGTTGAATATTGTAACTAGATGTGGATTGATAATTGGATGGTTAATAATTAATTTTTTTAGCAGAATACTGATTCACCCCACCCCCTCTCAATATTTTGTGCATTCAACAAATTCCTCTATTTATATCATCATTCTTCTTTATATCATACTTTGATTTTCAACACTTGGGGAAGATGCAAAGTGTTGGGGGCATTTAGACCTTCTTTCATGTGCTGACCCAACTTTTTATTTTCACTTTTTCTTCATGTGTTCCTTCTTCACAATCTGAGATATTTGGAGACATGATGACGATTTGTACATAGTTATATACAGATGTTGATATGAATCATGCTAACCCCAAATACTAAGATCCCCCTTGTCTCTCTTTTATACTTCTCTTATGATAGGACCCTGAATAACTTGTGCTCCTTCGTGTAGCACAAGCTATTCTAAAGGGAGGGACTATCACATTCATATTACAAATATCTTATCTTATAATTATTTTCAAAATATGTCTGCATCTAGCTGTCTTATCTATCATCTAGTATGGGGGAAACCCACTAGACTTTGTCTTTCTGATTGACTATGCCTTTTTTTTGTGGATTTCCTACAATGCAGTTTGTAGTAGTCACAGGTCAATTGGATTTCCATATGGTCCCTAGAATAACACAACTTCGTACCCATACATATCGACGTCATCTTATGTCTATATAAAAATTCTTGATGTCTATTTTTTTTCTTTTCACCTAACATGTTTGTTTCTAGCTAACACGTTTGTGGTGATGCAACTTGATCATTTTATGCAAGATCGAATCAGGTCTCTTCCTTAGAGGCAACTCCATGTGGATAGAAGACTCTACTTCTCCTTCACATCCGGGGTAAAATACTCTCCTCCTTTTACTTTAGCTTGCATTCTCTTGAAAACATATGCTCACTAAAGTGGGGAAAAAATGTAATATAAATTGCATCTTATGCAATTTCACATTACATATGCCTTCCTCTTTAGATAAATTAAAGTAATTTTGCTTCCTCTAAACTTGAAACCATCTCTCACCATTTGGCATGCCCAATTTCTCGACTGTTGAGTCCAATATTTTCATAGACCTATGTGTGCATGAAGATGTCTACAAGCCATGCTTGTGTCACACTAATATCTATGACTAAGTTTGCCATTGAGACATTACACATGTCGCATTTTGGTAGTGTAATGCCTCTACCAACCTACAACCTCATCAAGAGTCGCTCGAGCAAGTCATTTGAACCAAAAAGTCCCTCTTTCTTAAGGGGAAAAAATTCATTTGAATTGTATCTCTTGGAAAAATACACACATATCTCTCTTCTTTTCTCATTCTCAACCATTCTATAACACCTCTCTCATTCACAACATTCTCCATGTTTTCTATACACATATTTTTCAAAAAATCTTCTATAGCTTCCAGAGTAAACTCCATTGTTGCAAACACGAGCTCATCTTACGAAGAGGCCATTATTATCCTGGATTTTCTCATTACTTCTTCATTGCACCAACAACTACATAGCTTGTGTGCTTGGGAGTGGTAACTATTCACGTCTTTTCATTCAAGCATATTATCTTTATTTTTCAAGCATATTGTTCTTTGTATCATTTCGTATCTAGTTTCATTATCTCATCTAAGGTTGTTCGTGGAGGTGGAAACACTAGTATGGGGGTTTGACTAAGGGAAAATCTTATACAACTGCCCAAACCTTTCTCTTTGGTCTTGTGTGTGTAGGTGTAGGTGGAAGAGCTACTTGAAGAAATATTGAACTTCAGTGAACATTTCTAATGATGTCTTAAACCTCTCCTTGTCATTTTCATCTAATTTTCACTTAGCATCTTTATTTTTGTCATTTTATATTAGTTGCAAATTTATATTTAGCACCCATTTCATGTCTATAAATCAGTGTAAATTACTTTGTGTCTTCTTGTTACAACTCATGTTCTCGATTTGTACAGGATATCAGCATGATGTGATGTCGTCTGATAGCCATGCTTCCATCCTGGACAAAGAGCTTGTCGAGCTATTTAGAAGACCTCTGAAACCTACACTTTCAGTCTTTAATGTCTAAAAGGTCCAGATAATTTTTGCACTTTGTTAAATATCACACTCCTCTATTTCTAGTTCACTTGAGTCATGTCAATTGAGGTAGTTGAGAGATAATTTTCTCCTTGAGGTCCTATTATCTTGAGGGTAGAAAATTCCCTCCTCCAAACACACTATTCAAAGCCATGTTGCATCCATCTTAGGAAACATGTGAAATGCACAATAATATCACTAACATGTGCAATTATATATTACGATATTGGAAGCTACTATTCATATGGTGAGTACATCACCTATTACAATAATTATGCCTTCTAGTTGTTTTTCTACTAGATGCTCCTCTAGATTTTCCTTTGGTTTATTTGGTAGTATTCCTAGTGCTTCTCAACCTTTTTTTGGCTTCCAATTGCTTTTTACATCTCGACTTACTTTTACCGCAACATCCACAATAACTTCTACCATTCCTACTTCTACTATAAAACCTCAGTTAATATGATAAATTATCATGTGCTTGATACCCTTTTACAAAACATGGACCAAATGCAAAATTAACTTGCTAATTTTACTAGTAATTCGTCATGTACTTTAGTGCAACCATATTATTGTTGTAGCCCATTAGCTTTACATATTTTTAATACACCATTTTTACAAGGCTTTGAAGCATTGATATTTTAAAATTACAATGGGAAAGGGGACCTTAAATCTCATTCTTTTGCAATCATTACACTTTGTAGTGACTTTATTTTTTAGGATTCATTACTAGAAAAACTATTCCCACAGGCATTGAAAGATACTGCTTTAGATTGGTCCTAATCACTTCCTAATAACTCCATCTATACATTTGATTAGTTAATTAATCGATTCAACCAACATTTTCAAGATAATATTGGTATGTAGGTCACATTCACTAACCTCGTCCATTGTAAGAAAGGTCCTAATGAAAAGGTAACTAATTTCATATTTCATTATCAATCATTATTTTCTTAGATTCCCTAAATGCTTCTTGATTCTAATGTATAGAGATTTTTCATTGGAAACTTGCATCCAACGCTTCATTCTTCCAACATAATATGAATTCTCTAGCACACACAATTCATTCTTCCAGAAATAATTCCATCTGATTTCTTTTCCTTGTTTTGGATAGCCTATATTCATTTACCTCTTAGAATAATTTTCTCGTCCACAAATTTACTACTCCAACCCAATTCTTCAAATGAGTTTACTCTACACATCAATATGTGTCTTCACACATATGCCTTTCCTGTCAATGACTTTTTTTATTTCTATCATCGCAACACTTAACTATCTTACATATATTTTGATTGTCTCTCACAAATCTTATCACTCCTCACACAAATATTCATATACCTTCTTGCATCCTTCTTTTCCTCCACACAAATTTACCAATTCATTAAACTATCTTCTTTTATGCAATTTGTTGTTCCTACTATTAAATTTTATTGTTGTGCATACAATTATCTTTTTTATGTGCATATAAAACTCTAATATTTTTGTTGCTATCATGTTCTCTTCCTTTTTGGATTTACAACACCTTTACACTTCGGGTTTGTTGTCTTCATGCTATTTCCTTCTCTTCTCACACAATCTCTCTTTGTTTGCAAGGCTTCTTTGCTTATGTTTGTTGATCACTTTTCATGTGTTTAAGGATTAATACCTTTTAAACCTCCTACACAACCCCTTCTCATTCTCACACAATGGATTCTTCCTAGAATTTATCTTCTAACTTACACCTCTATTCATGAATATACTCCTCTCTACGTACAGTTATTCACAATCTACATTATATTCTTGTTCTATGCTTCTCCACACAACCTATGGAGATCTCTCCTTTTCTTACCCTTCTCTAATGTGTGGCTCTTCTCTACCCCTCCTATGCATATCTTTTTTATAATTTATCCCATGTGTGCTAACCCACTCTTTTGTGTGGATATGCATATCATTGTGCATGCATATTTCTATCCACACAAACTCCTAATTGTGTACTATGATAATAAGTCTAAATAGAGGGAAACAAACCAACCCTCAAAATTTTTGAAGCATTGCCACCATCCAATAAATGTGTCCACTTGCATACATATTACATACTCTTGTATCCACATCGTCTATCCTCCAATATACATAAAAATTCAAAATCAACCATCACAATGCATCTAAGAAGATGATCTAGTCATAATCTACTCTTAGGTGCTTGCTAAAATACAAAAAAATTACCTACAAACAGTATGCTTGTTGAAATGTAATGTGAGCAAGTGAGTGGTCAAGTTTCTTAGAACACAACCATAAATACATGAAAGTTTTATCCATAACCAAATTTACACCCATCCATACTTAATTATGAAAACTTATCAAATGATATTTAATCACTTGCATGTTCATAATGTCATGAACACACAAGCAAACATAAGAAAAGCTCACAAACACTACATAAAATTGCTCACATCTATACTTATTTTGGGGTACTAAGACTAGTCATTTACAACATATAAATAAAATAATGAAGGAAATCATTTCAAAGTCCAAACTCCTTTAGTCCAAAATAAGCATTGATGGGGTAAACAATTGATAGACTATAATTTATTAATATTCTCAGCAATCTCCTTGCAATCCATTATACTAAGTTTTTGGTCAAGAATTGATATCCAACCTAAACTTAAACTATTAAATTTTTCATAAACATTATATACAATATAACTATTTGTGTAACATGATTTATTTTCAACTTTCCATCTTTATTCTATCTTTTTAAAAGATTCTATATAATATTATCTATTTAATCTTAATTAATACTTTAATTCTTCATAACTTTCAAAATTCCTCATTTTATTATAGCAAATAATATTTAATAAAAACAATTGAAATGTGTGAGAAAACTTATACTAAAGAAATAGTAGAGATGAAATCCATGTTATAATTATCCATAAGGAATCTATAAATATTTAAATAAAGCACATTTTATTAGTATAATTCATTTTAGCCATGAAGCCTCCACCAAAGATAGGCATTGATTATTAAAATGGGGGGCCCACAACAAAAAGTGGCTACTAAAGGCTATCCTATTTTGCATTATAATATTCTCTAGATTCTATTTTAATCCCTTAGATTGCGTCATACACACAATTCTCTAGATTCTATTTTTAACTAAATAGTTAGTGATTACGTCAAATACACATTATCTTAGTCGCCGCATTATTTGATTGACATCATTATTTTATCATTTTATTTTTTCCACGTGCAGATTTGTTTGATTGGTTCATTTCCTCTAACTTATTAAATGTGAGAAATAATATAAAATAATTATATTTAATTTAATAATTAATGGATGTTAAATATTTGTTATTTTGTATGTTGTGAGAGTGTAAATTTTGTTTTGTATTTGTGTGATTATTTGGAATTTTATATTTGAATTTATGTTGTATTAGAGGATAAGTTTGCAAGCTTGTGGCTGGTTTACGAGTGTATAGTTTGTTTGTGCTCTAGATTCTTCTTGGCAATATGTAGAGCTTTGTTGTACAATTTTGCTTAATACTTTGTCCTTTGCTTGCCTTTTAATTAGAATATGGGGACTAACACTATTAATAAATATCTTGTTAGATTTTTGTATGACCAAGCCATGAGGGCGTTGCACCTTGATCAACCCCTTGAAGTTGAGCAATATTGAAAATGATAGGAAAAAATTGAAGATGCATAGTCTTTACTATTTTTATTACACCAAATCAAAGTGTGTCACTACTATTTACTTGAGTGCTCTAGAATGATGTACTTTTGAGTGCTCTTAGAAGATGATTGCAATGAATGCATTTAATGTCTTTAAATATTAGCACATAAAATCAAATTGTTACCAAAAATGTGTTTAGTTGACTCAAGATAAAAAGGTAAAGAGAGCTCATTAAACAAATTTGAATTTTAAATTTCTAAATTGGAAAGAGACAAGTTCATGAGTGCAAGGTTTCTTGTCTTGGAATGGGACAATGGACAAATATAAGTGACAAATGACTACATGGAGGTAGGTGCATAGATAAGTGTAACAAAAAGGTGGATAAGATGGATGCATAAGTGTGTGTAAATAGATGGGGTAAGGTTGAATGCCTAAAAATATGTGTATGTATAGGTGAATAAAGAGGATTGAGGAATAAACCCAACTTCATACAATATCATGTCATTCATCATTATGTAGATGTATTAAGACATTGCCTTGAAATAAACACATAACTAAATGGGAAATGGCATGGGTATGCAAATTTCACCATTATAATTATTTATACATATTTTACATGCAAATATTGAGTATTGTTGGTTGACAGATTTATCCTTCATAAATAAATACAAAAAATGACTCAAAACACCCAAGTGGAAGGACAATGATCACCAACAGTTGAGTCACCAACAATGGTATTTGCGAGTGCTCTCTGCTTATTTTACAAGGCGCAACTACCTTCTAATGATTTCAATGAATGGGAAAATTGGGTATGCTTTTAACGAGAAAGCATGAAAGGTTCATAGGCATTTACCCATAATTATGAAAGTAAACAAGATAAGCTAATCCAGAATAAGAATAACATAAACAAATGATTCAAAGCCCATTTGTCTTAAACCCACAATAGGAAAAAAGGAAAAGAATGATATGGCATAACTTCTTTCAACAGATGAATTACCCCGAATACAAAGTTCCAGAAATAATCACATACTCAGTTTCATATAACAGATAAGCATTAAAGAGATTACCAAGAAGCACAATTCAATAGTAACCAAAGATAATATCAATAGACACAAAGGTTTATAATATCTCTTTATTCTTTAATGCTTATAGGCGAGTTCAAAGTCTCCCCTCTTCTGTACAATAAAATTGTTTTTCAAAACCCAAAATTCTTGTTTTTCTTTCTATTCCTTCCCATCTCTGTTTATTATTATTTTGGAGATTTATATATATGCACACCAAAACACAGTTACATTACAAAAATAACGGTCTTGAAAACGATTGGAAGGCAAAAAGACTTCAAGATAGAAACAATTTCTTAAAAGGCGTTATCATTACGTGTCATGAAAATCCATGCACGCCGCTAAACTGCTTGATGAGCTAGAACCCTGAACAATTCCAACTGCATTTCCATGAACAAATTACACAATTCAACATGTTCTTCATCCAAGACAAAGATCGCCTTATTATACTCGGCATAGCTGGTTTTCTCTTTCCAAGCTAATGAATGTAGCTCAAAAATGATGTCGAATTGTTCCTCTTCTGGCCAAATAAAATCGGGTTGTATGACAGGAACTAGTTCATCTTCCCATTCTACAACTTCACCATGAAGTACCATCTTGAGAAAGATTTTGGAACTGAAAAATGTTGTTACCCTCTTTTGCATGCAGGTTTGTTTAATTTTGGTGGCAAGAAGTGACCATTTATTGGCCAAGAGAAATGTGCCAACCTACTATGAAATTCGTTTCACCAACTTCCTTATTTAATAGCTGTCCTTTCAAAGGATTTTAAAGATTATGTTATATTTCAAATTGATATTCCAAAGCATTTGAGAAGACATTCCTTAAAGACGTTGTGTAGCTAATTTAATGAACTAACACCTTAAAATTCGTGCATTCCCACAAAATCACCTGATTGCGGAGAAGTAGAACTTCATAACCATCAATCAGTAGTTTTAAGGTTTTGCGAACTTTTTGACGTCTTGACTTCATAACCCATCGCCACGAAGGTTACGATCAGGTGATCCTAGAATTTTAGAACTTAGTGGCTTAGTTAGGAAACTTGGTAGAACCGCGATTAGTTATGAAATTTGTTGAAACCGCGATTTGAATACATATGGGATTTAACAAAGGCATTAATCAAAGAATTTTATACGGGCCTTGGAATTTAAAATTTCACAAGTAACATTGGCTCTGA
>VDFB02253000.1:0-19628 GCA_007258455.2 Sequoia sempervirens
AATGATCTGTGACAAATGGAGTTACAACCCTTTCAATGATCTACCATATGAGCATATCAAAGTAATTCACAATTCTCGACCTTACTGGGAAAAGTGGCACAACCCGCTGGAGGATGAAGATGAATTATTGGTTGACCTAATCCACATTCCTACAGATGATAGTAGACCACCATGGAATAAGTTCTACTTCGTTGTGGCAGATTATGATGAGAAGCGCAAAATGGGATCCACCCTGTTCAATAAGTTAAGAAAAGAAGAAGAATGGAGTGTGGAAAGAATCAAATTCTTCTGGGTGTATCACCAAGAGACAAAAAAACTTGATGCCCCTTATGGTAGTGTGAAGGATGATGAACAATTTGATAAGTTGTGGGATGATGAGCATCTGGATTCTGACCCAAGCGCTAGTGAGGGTAATGACTCCAATGAAGAATTCGAAGAGCAGGAAAAAGAGGAAGCCGAGACATCGACGTCTTCCGCTCAACAAATGAGAAAGTCCATAGGGAAGCCTACCTATGTCACTTCAAATGTGTGATTGAATATATCAAGAGCCTCGTAGACACTCACCTGGGCCTCAAAAACAACAAGAGTGTCCCAACAACAACGACCAAAGATTGTAAAGACGGGGAACTCCCCGACCGCTAAACGATAGTGCACAAAAGCTATTATGGGAGAAAGTTGACAAGAACCCACTGCAAGCTAGGTGCTCACAACAAGTCAAGAGTTTGAAGTAAGTGAGGAGCCAGCAACAAGCGAAGAACCGCCATCATCCAGTCAGCAGGTAATGTTTTCTCCTTCTTTTCTTACTTCTTAATCTTTAGTATCCTTTGCTATCTCCACAGTGTCCCTCACTGCAACTGTTGGCCCTTCCTTTTCCACCTCTGCTACAATGATAGCTGAGGGTTTCCCCCATTTCGCCCAGATAGGGCCATTTATCTTAACGCCTCTGCAAACCCTGACACCAGCCGCCACTGCCTAATCTCTCCTCGCCTCTCTTTCTGCAAGCTCAACAGCCATTGGTACCCTTATTGCTACTGCTGCCTTAGGTATGACCCACTATGCCCAGTAAATGAACTCTACAATGACTACCCCATCACTGCAACAATTGATGAGCCCTTTCACCGGTTCGCAAACCGAACTTTGGCATGTTCCTTATTTCTCCCCAAAGACTGTTACTCTCCAACAGAGGAAAATGCAAGGGCCTGCTACACTTACATTCCCTTTTTCCCTACCTCTTGGTGCACCCTTTGCAAGCAGGATAGTTCGGTCACCATCCCAATTCATAGCACAGGGTGATGCTACAAAGGAAGCATGGGGCCGAGGAGCCGAAGGAATATAGTGTTTACAATGAAGCGTAGGAAACACTAAATTTTGCCACCATGTACCAAATGTTGTCAAACCACAAGGGGAGATGTTGCCAAATGATTACAAAATGTGTATGCTGTGGGACTCAATCTGAGAGTAGCCCGACTGTAGGACAAGGTAGAACTCATGGAGGAAACACAACGGGTGGTGATGAATGACTTCCTCCGGTCCGACTACTAGCTAAAGAAAAACGAGGAGCTGAAGCTTGTGAAGGAAATGGCCAGTTTCCTAGAGACGAGGGAGAAATCGTTGGAAGCAGAAGCTGTGCGCTTATTAGAGAAAACAAAAATAGTAGAGTTGGAGCATAATAAACTCCAAGAGGAACTCACGAAGTCCTAATCCATTGATCCCACCCTAATCAACGAGCTGCAGATGAAGAACCAAGAATATTAAAGCTAATTGGCCCTAGCAGAGCAAAATCTGCAACAAAAGGATGAAGAGCTAGCATTTTAGCATGCTCAACATGATAGGTGGAATGGAGGGAAGATCTCCCGGAATGGTCTGATCTTGAATGGAACAAGAGGATTGTGGAAATGACACAGGATTTCAACTCAAAGGATGCGAAGATCGCCCTTTTAAAGAGAGTCCCCAGGCCCCTACTTCCCAGCTAGACCTCATTTTAGTAGCTCAACAACTATATGTTTCATATTGGGAAAAGGTCAAGTCTTTTTTCCTGATGCTACAACCAACACTCTAGTTCATGTCACAGGCAACAAGCTTGAGCCGGGAGGTCCGCGGAGCCATTGATTCATTTCCGCAATTCATCACAGAAAGAGTTCCGAAGGAAAGGAGGCTACTAAATAAGCTATACATGGTATCGAATGAGGACCTAGCAATGACAGGGATTGAGGATTGGAAGGTTGCTACCATAACGACGAATAAATTCATCCATTACCACTCAACCATCCTTCATGCGAACACATGTGTAGCTACTTTGGGCCAGACTATGGATAACATGTAGGAAAATTTATCTCGACTAACTGAGATGGGCATCCCATCCCCATTCCTTGAAGATGAGTCAGTCACCACAGCTAAGCAAATTGTAGAGAAAATTGAAGAGAAGGAACAAGACCCAACTGCTTTCCAGAGTTTTAGCCAACCTCCTATTGCAGCAGATATCGAGGGCGTCATTCATCCGATAGCTCGACTGCTTTTCCAATGAGTCAGGGGCCGGTTTACCTAAAGTGTTTCCTTATAAAGAAATGCTGGACCTAAGCAGAGCGTAGGAGAATTTGTGTGATATATTGAGACCATCCGAGGCTGATTGGCTGCCTTTGCAGACCACTCTTTCTAAGCTTTGATGTCGTCGCCCAATGGAGGTAGGCTCTAGTCTTCAAGCCAGAGAAAAATTTGGGTTCCTCGTTCCTCAAGTGAAACTCCCCTTGTAGTCGCCAAAATTTGTGAATATAAAATTCATCAAGCTCCCTTTGAGTTTTATTTTTTGCTAAGTATCGGCCCATGCCTCAAATAAACATCATCGACCCTTTTTGATAAATGACCGCCAACCTTCGCCACGTGTTCGCTCAGCGCTCTCCAAAGGGATTTTCCCTTGTTTCCACGTGTCATCATCGTGTAAGCTTAAAGGTTGCTTCCATTCACTTTTGAGTCAGGCCCTTGACCGTGTGCCACGTAGCCTTCATCCACATATGCTTTGGCGGACCCCACAGTCGGTGCCAATGAAAAAGCACGGTTCCACATGTCTTCCTAGCACAAGCCTTCAACGACGAGGAGGAGGAATGAACAACGGGCTGCGAAATGCTGCCACATGTCTCTTCGGTGAGTACTTCAAAGCAAAGGATGGAGCGAACTATGGGCTACAATATGCTGCAGCATGTTCTAACCACCTATACTGGGTGGTGACACTTGTTTACACGGGAGTATGCTAGGACCAATGCCATCATTCGCAGGGGATGCACCTGGATGGGGAGTGACCACATTCTATGGCCAAATCTTTTTTTGTTACAACGGCTAAGGGGAAACATTGCTACTACATCATTTCTTAGGATACCAAATATTTTCAGTTACTGCTCGCTAGGAGGTGGGAATGCTCACTATATATACTACTCTTTGCTTCTGAGGAGGCGTTCCATGAGTTTGAGAATTGCAAAAAATATAGAATTTTAGAAAGAAGCCAAACCTTTTTATTGTTATTAGATTAATGTAGAAAGACTCATAGATTGTGCCATTGTTCGACCTTTCTATTTTTCATAAGCTATTTGATTAAATTTATACTGTGCCATTATTGTTTGAATGGTTCATTTGTAGAACTTCTATAATTTTAATGCTAGTTTGCTAGTTTAGATCATGTCTTTTGATTCCTCTTTTCAGTGAATGGGTGTGAAAATTATTTTATGTCATTGAATGCACTGTTCATGCTTCAATCTTTATTTTCTATCATTCTAGGACATAGAAAATTGCTGAATGGGCCCTTAGATTGTATCCAAAAGATAGATTTATCGTGCCTTTTATCTAAATTTTGGCACATCGCCTTAGTTAGATCCTTTATTTTTATATATCTGCTTCTTTTTCCCTTTCCAAATCCCAATTATAGAAGAATCTAGGTTCTTTAAAAACCTGGAGGTCACTTAGTTTAGTGCAATAGGTCCTCCATAAACTAAGTTTCCTACAAAGGACTATTACCTTGCCAATTTTTGGCATCAACATTAGTAATTCATAGTCTATTAAGCATTTTATTACTTTGCATCAATTATTCCCGCATACTTGTATATACAGTCCATTTTTGATATTTGGTAATTTTGACCCATTTTCATCTAATTCACAATTACTTGTTGTAAATACCCTTGTACAACTCAAGCCATGGAAATTTTGCCTAGAAAAATGCTTAACATAAATCCCAATTTGAGTGCCTCACAATTAGAAGACCTTATTGCTATGTTGCGTTCTCACAAAGAGGCCTTTGCTTGGGATTACCAAGATATGAGAGGTATTCATCTTGCCACTTGCACACACCATATTTTTATAGAGGAAGGGAGTAGACCTGTGAGACAACCCCAAAGGAGATTGAACCCTGTCTTGTGTGAAATTGTTAAGGATAAACTTCAAAAGCTACTTAATGTAGGTTTTATCTATCCTATTTTAGATAGCCAATGGGTGTCTCCACTTGTGGTCATTCCTAAAAAGAATGGAAAATGGCGAACATGTGTCGATTATAGCGCCCTTAATAGGGCTACTGAGAAAGACCATTTTCCACTTCCCTTTATTGATTAGGTCTTAGAAACCCTAGTTGGAAAGAAGTTCTTTTCCTTTCTCGATCAATTTAGTGGGTATAATAAAATCCGTATTGCCCAGGAAGACCAAGAAAAAACTACCTTTACCTGCCCATGGGGCACATTTTCCTATAATGTCTTACCTTTCAAATTGTGTAATGCACCTGCTACATTCCAATGGGCTATTCTAAGTAGTTTTGTAGATCTAATTCATGATTGTGTGGAAGTATATATGGATGATTTCACTGTTTATGGTGATACATATGATGAAGCTAAGGAAAATCTTGAAAAAGTTCTTAAACGATGTATTGATACTAATCTTTCTTTAAGTCATGAAACATGTCATATTTTAATGATTGAAGGTATTGTATTGGGGCATTATATTTCTTTAAATGGAATTGAAGTGGATCCCAAAAAGGTAAAAATCACTCAAGAATTGCATGTGCCTACTTCTCCAAAGGATGTACGTAGCTTCCTAGGACATGTTGGTTATATAGAAGGTCTATTCAAAATTTCAGCAAGATTGCCTCACCTCTCTTTGTTTTGTTAGGGAAAGATGTTGATTTATCATGGACACCTGAGTGCCGGCAAGCCTTTGAAGAAATCAAAGGTAAACTTATAACTACACCTATGTTACGAGGACCCAATTGGGAAATTCCATTTCACATACACACTGACACATCAGATAATTCCATGAGAGTCATACTTGGACAAAATGAAGACTCTCTCTTTTACTCTATCTATTAAATTAGTAATAATTTTACTGATGCTGAGTTAAACTATATTGTCACTAAAAAGGAATTCTTGGTTGTAATTTATGCAATAAAAAAATTTCACCACTATATAGCTATACACAAGGTCTTTGTACATACAAATCACTCTGCTATTAGATTTTTGATGAATAAACCAGTTGTTACAGGACGAGTGATTCGGTGGTTGCTTCTCTTGCAGGAATTTGACATTACTATCCTTGACAAACTAGGATGAGAGAACATAGTGGTTGATTTTCTATCTAGACTACAGTGTGATGATGAACCAATTCCTGTGGTTGATTTTCTATCTAGACTACAGTGTGATGATGAACCAATTCCTGTGGATGATACTTTTCCAGATGAACATATTTTTTCTATTTCTATAAAGATTCCATGGTTTGCTGATACTGCTAACTATCTTGTTACCTGTAGATTTCCTCCCCACTTTTCTCTGTGAGAATGCTAAAAGATTATAGGGATTAGTGGGAAATATAGTTGGATAAATGGTTTACTATTTCATATTGGAATTGATAATGTTATGTGTTGTTGTGTTGCAAAGGAGGATGTCTTGGAGATACTCTGTGCTTGCTATTATGAGCCTTGAGAAGGCCATTTCATGACACAACGAACCACTAACAAAGTTTTGTTAGAAACCCATGATCAGATTTGCAAACTAGAATAACCTTCCATAGAAGAGAAAATAAAAAAAGCATAGAGGTTGCAAAAAGATGTGCAACATTAATTATTCGAGAATTCAATTAATTACAAGATATGATTTGCTTTATAAAAGCAAAGATTCCTAAACCTAATCTTATCTTGAGCAACAAGATAGCTCAATAAGATAAAGATGAAAGCCTAAAACTTAGGGATTAAATATGCCTAAGTAAACTTATGCAAAGTGTAATTAATAATCAATTACACCAACACCCCCCCATAAGTGCAACTTAGGGTGAAGTAGATTATTATACAAATATGAGTCCCAGCAACAAGGCCTGATCAGGTACTCATGTAAAAATGCAAAGAGAGAGAAACCCCCTCAGTGAGATGAATTGTTGTGAAGAAACACTGGAAGAACTCTAATGAAGCAACACTGGAACCCCAAATCTAGCAAGCAAGGAAAGATAGTTATGTTTGCAAAATACCAATCGAAATCACAAATGCACAGCGTAACTGATGCTATGAACACCGAAACTCATATACCGGATCAACCCCGAACTGCGGGAATCTGAGAAGCAATAGGAGATGAGATGATGACATAATATGGAAACCATGTACCTCGATGCTGATGCCAAACTGTGACTGAAACTCTTCCATGGGAAGGAGTACCAAAAATAGACTCTGGAACAATAACCACAAAAAAAGGGCCCTCAAATTGAGATGGATCCAATGTGGATCATTAACCATAGGCTCTCAATCTGAAGTGTGAACCAATGAATCCGACATGTGTCAAGCAAGACAAGAAATGTGGCCAAAAGAAACTAAGAGACTAGATAACCCATATGAGTTGCCATCAAAACAAAATGAAATATGGGATCAAAGTGAAAAACAACACTCTAATCATATTATTATGCATGAAACCCCCCTGAATGGAACTTTATCATAGCTCGTTTATTACAATAACCCAATGATTGTAAAATGAGATAATGCAAAACATGCATAAACTATAGAGAAAATGCAAACTTAGTGCATGAAAACAAAAATGAGTGCATGCACAAACCAATGTTCACATCTGCCTCCATGATGAAAAATCTTCAAATTTGATTTTTGAAAAATATGTTTATAATGAGTAGACAAAAATAGAAACCCAGAAAGTTTTTGAAGCAAAAAATAAAACCTAGAAATCGTTTTTTGATCCAGCAAGCAGAAGATGAAAAAATAATTTTTTAAAACTTTTAGCCAGGAGAAAAAAATGACGCACAATGGTTTTTGTGCAGCTATTTTCTTCAGATCCATGAAAGAAATCAAAAAAATGAAAGATACCCAGATCGGATTTCAACCCTAGCTACAAAACCCAGAAATCATTTTTCCTACAACTAAGTGGAAGCTGGATTTATGAAGCAAAACTAAAAACGGCTCCAATAAAAAATGACTTTCATCAAACCTCAATCTTTTCCAATGCTCTGAATCGAATGGAAAAACTTGATTTGATCCAAAATGCTGCATAAATATACTCAAGGAGAAAAACCCTTGAGGGACCTCGAACGAACTCTGCAATGAATCTCTCCAGAAATCTGAGAAGGGGCTGCAAATCAAGGCTCTGATACCATGTTAGAAACCCATGATTAGATTTGCAAACTAGAAAAGCCTTCCATAGAAGAGAAAAACAAAACATAGAGGTTGCAAAAATATGCAACATTAATTATTCAAGAATTCAATAATTACAAGAGATTATTTGTTTTATAAAAGCAAAGATACCTAAACCTAATCTTATCTTGAGCAACAAGATAGCTCGATAAGATAAAGATGAAATCCTAAAACTTAGGGATTAAATATGCCTAAGTAAACTTATGCAAAGTGTAATTAATAATTAATTACACCAATAGTTTTAATCAGAGGATATTATTGGTCGATGATTTATAAGGATTGTAAAAGGTTTTTTCAACATTGTGATAAGTTTCGACGTATGGGTCGACCTACACGCTTTGATGAGATACCCTCACACTCCCAGTTGTCAATAGAACCATTTGAAAAATAGGGTTTAGATTTTGTAGGGCCCATTAATCCTCCTCAGAATAAAGAATACATCCTGGTCTGTACAAATTATGTCACTAAATGGGTAGACGTAGTAGCCTTGAAGCATGCTAGGGATACCAAGGTTGCTAACTTGTATTCTGAGATTTTTACCAGTTACAGTGTGCTAGAGAAATTGTCACAGACTAGGAATCACAACTCACCTATGATTTGGTTGTTGCATTGGTGTAGGAATATGAGATCAAGCACTGCAAATCTTCTCTGTACCATCCACAAGCCAATGGGCAAGTGGAAGTGACCAACCGAGAATTGGAGAATATTCTCACGAAGACAATAGCAATGTAAAAGAAATATTGGATAGATAGACTTCTTGAAGCAATTTGGGCTTACCGCATAACTTGGAAGATGACCACTCGACTGACACCATATGAGTTTTTCTATGGAAAAAAAGGTTTTCTTTCCAATTGAATTCGAGGTGAAGAATCTTGACACTGCTTTTCAACTTGGGATGAGTCTCAGTGAAGCTTAGAAGAACAAAATTGCTCAACTCTATTCTTTAGATGAGATGTGCCAGGAGGCCCTTCTTCATGTAGAGGTGGTACAAAAACAAAGAGCATAGTGGCATGACCGTTTCATTTGATCGCGAACATTCCAACCTAGGGACTAAGCATTGCTTTATGACTCTCGGTTCCATGAATTTAAAGGGAAGTTTCACACTCGGTGGATTGGTCCTTATGAGATTAAGGCTATTTATGATAATGGTGTTGTTAAACTGTGCACTGTGGATTCAGAGCGCATGGCTCTTCTTGCAAATGGGCACCGTTTGAAACTTTACAAACAACCCCTTTCAAAAGAGACTTTTGTTTGTGATATGGTGAAGGAACTCACTCTTGTTCCTATCACCTCTTCAAATTAATTTGTTTTTAAAATCAAACATTAAAAAAATAAATACAAGATCCAACAACGAAAACCTTCGGGCGTTGTTGGCTAGTTAATGTTTGAAAATTGTTTTTCGTTGGGCATTAATTGTTAAATAAACTTAGGGGTGAAAACCGTTCTTTCGACGCCTCTAAGCGGTGATAGAGTGAAAATCGGGATACCGACGCTCTATCATCGAAATTAAAAAATTAAAAAAATTGCAATATGTTCCTCCTATCACTAGGGTTCTAGGAACTTCAGCTCTTACGACTTTTTCCAACTCCTCCCCAAGATCTGTGACTTTCTGGGATGTTTTTGTATCCTCCTAGTGTCATTTTCTTTGGATTTTTAGGTTGGTTGATTGATTGGTCCACTGGTCTTCAACTTCCATGGCCTACCTTTTTGCCTTCCTAGTTTCCTTTGCGTGCCAGGAACTTTCCTGTCACTTCTGTGATAGTGTTGAGGTTCTTTTCTACAGAGGTTGTCGTACTTGGTGCTGTCATTTCTGGTTCATAACTGTTGTACGAGTTCTAGGCTATCTCCCATTTCCTCGTGGCATCATCTTGTGTCCTTTCAAGTCTAAGTTGGAAATGGTTTAATCCGTTATTATTGCGAGGTTGATTCCTCTCATGCCTTTTTGGATTTTCTGCTGCTTTTGGATTCATCGTACCATTTGCCTACCTATCTTCTCTCCACACCCTTCTTTTCTGTCTCATCCACCTTTGTCATCTGTTTTTCACCCCACTCTGTTATCATTTCCACATCATCCTTTCCTTGCTCTATTTCTTCCCGTTCAATCACTACTGCCAATATCTTCTTTCTCTCGTGCTGTTAATTCTCTAAGGATTTTGCATTTATGCTTGATCATTCACCATCCTCCAACATTGGATCTCTCACTTGGCTTGATCTCCAGTTGTCCTTCGGTAATTGGTAATGTGGTGAGTTTTCTATTCTTTTTCAATTTATTAGTTATATTTGGTTTCCATGACCACTGGTGATTTTCCCCATGGACGAGTCTGACCTTTACCTGGGGGAGGATAAATTTGGCATTTTCCTTGTAGCTATCTGTGATATGATTACCTGGGCAAGGTGTATTTTTTGCCCAGTTTATCTATCATTTCCACTACCTTTTCACCATACTATGCAATTAATCCTCTATTTCCACTTATCATTACCACATATCGTATGCCATTTTTCCATTTTACCATTAACCTACCTCACCTTTTACTGTTTCCATCTTCCCATTTTTAGCATTTTTGTGTTAGCGGTTTCGGTTTTGTTTTTTTGGTTTTTCTACAGTGTTGACTTCTTGGCATAGCCATGGCTGGACACTGCCACAGTTATAAACCCACCTCCATAACACATCTCTGAGCTATAGAGGAGGCCTATAAAATCTTCAAGCAAGCACATTGGGATGAATACTTCAAGAGATTGTGTGGGTTTGACAAGAATGTAGCCAGGGATTTTGCACATGGTTTTGACAAGAATCAAGTGAGTCTCAGGGGATTGTAGTTCTCTATTACAGTTGAGACAATTATGGATGTCATGGGACTTCCATCCATTATCTGAGGATCATTATTTTCTCGATAGTTCTTCCAAAGTTATAGACTTACGGACCCTAAGAAGGCAATTTTTGCAGCGTGGTGAGTCTATTGAGTATGTTAACAGTCAAGGGACTAAGTTGGCTTCACTTCCTTGCCCATGGAATGATGTTTTCAGGTTTATTATATACTATGTCACTTGCGAAGGAAGGTATGTATATGTATATGCACAACATTTTTGCTTCTTGTTGCATTTGGGAAAAGACCTGCTTGTGAATGTCACATATTTTCTTTTCTGTTCATTGCAACAAATGTGTAGAGTTATTCAAAGTGGGAGGTAGTATTCATCAGCCCATCATGGGTTAATTCATTTATTAATTATTTGGGAATTGAAGTTATTACCTCCTCCTGGTGACTAGGATAGTTTTGTTAGTTTGGGTGAGGAGAATTCAGAGTAGGAAGAAGAGAATCCTGACAAGGAAGAGACTCCTGAGATGGAAGAAAACCCTACACCTACAAGCCCCACACACATTGAATAAAGTCTCCCTAAAACACCATCTACTTCTTGCTCAAGCAAAAAAAGGAAGCTCAGTAAAAAGACCCCAGTTACCTCCAGTTCAAGCCCTAAACGTAGGTCTAGTAGGCAACTTTCCACTGGACAAAATCCAGAAACCCCAATTGTTGAAAAAGAATCTCCAATGCATAAGAATGACAAAGGGGCTATGGATAAGTTGAAGGGACTAGCCCAAGTTGCAAGTGATATTATAGAATCAAATGACCAAAAAGGCCCTGATTCTAATTTGTGTTGGAAATAGGATGCGATTTAATTGAAAATCCTAAACATTAATTATTTCATGTATCTCCTAAGTTCTTGGAATGCATTGAACAACACTAAGATTAGGATGAGATTAATATTTGATGAAATAAATCATGAAATTGACATTTGTAGTTATTCCTAAATAATAGGAGCATGTGGGTGCACACATGGTAAGGTGACACTCACCTTGAGTTCAGTTAACTATTCAGAGTAAGAGCTAACACTTTTGAATGCATGTAATGATCCTAGGATTTAGGATTTGATGTTTGCATGCATGAAGTTCAGTTCAATTCAGTTCAGATGAGTTTAGTTTAGTTCAATTCAGTTCAATTCAGTTCATAATCAATCTAGTTTAGTTTAGTTTAGTTTAGTTCAGTTCAATTCAGTTAAGTTTAGTTATGGTTCAGTTATCTTCAGTTGCATGCAAGTGCATGTTGCATGCATGTTGGTTATTTTGAGTTGCATGTAGTTAGCTTCAGTTAACTTAGAATGCATGGCTAATAACTTGAGTTGTATGACATATAACAGGGACTACCTCCAGTTAATAGGGGATGACCATTCTTGCATGAATGGTGAAAAATGTTTCAGTTAACAAGAAATCACTTGGAGCTAACTTGGGCGCCCAAGATGATTTCTTAGATTTACCTCTTTTGCATGTTTAGATATTTCTGAAGGCTCAGTTAAGTAGGATTACTTATGGGCACCAACTTTGAGGAAGAGCTTTGGAATTATCACTGAAGTGAAGGAGGAGTTGTAGCTTCAGTTTGGGACACCCAAATGAATGAAGCACATGTTTTAGCATTGTTATTCACAGGATAACTCTATTTACATGAGATATGGTGTACCTTTTAGGGATAGGGCTTGTGCATTGTAATTGTAACTCATGTTGAGTTTACAAAGCTGAGAAAAGCCTATTTATCTCAAGCAAGTTGAATAGAGTTATGAGAGTTTTTATTGAAGGTTGTAAAGAAGATTGGTGAAGGCAGAAGAAGATTCTGCCAAGAATCGGGAGCTATTGTAATCTCGTGAGATCAAAATAGGAATACCTTATGAGCTTTTTCTAAAGGGTTTCTCGACGGTACATCTTGTGTAATATTTCTAATATCCTGTTATCCTGTCTAGTTCTTCTATCAACTTCTGTCTACATTATACAACAGTAAAATGGATTAATCAAGATAATCACCCACAAAGAATATATGTAACAAAGAAAAAGCTTTCTTAGATCAACAAGATTAAAGTTTTACAGAGTATTAAGCTAAGAAAAAACCTCATTTTTCAACATTTGGTATCGGAGCTGAGGTTGGGTAGAGTATTGGGATGACTTTCTCTTAAAAGATTGGAGGTTTTTTGGCTTAGTGGGAGCTTTTATTATTTTTGTTATTTGTTGATTTTGAAAAAAAAGAAGTTTGTTACAGAGGTCATTGAGAGCTTGGATTCACAGGTTTGGTGTGAGCTTATGACATAAATGGGGTTTTGATTATGTGCATCATGATGCCATGGGATTTCTCAGTATCATGGTTTAGTGGGAGCATTTGGCAATGATGTGGATCCTTGGTTGTAGGATGGTTTTGTTATTATGTCATGGTATACTCTTGATTAGCGGTTTAGAGTTGTGGCATAATACATGTTATTGTAATTATGATCATGAAGAAATATCTGAAATTCCATATGCTTTTGACAGTGATGGTTTGATGTTTATCTTGTTGCCATGTATAGCTTGATATCACAGTTTAGTGGGAGCTTTGGTAGAATATAGTGATCTTCATAAAGAGGATGGTAGTCATGATGCCATGTGTAACTTGGTACCACGGTTCAGTGGGAGTTGTTGGCAATGACTTGGATGCATCATTGGTAAGGTTATCTCCATGTGATTAGAGATATGGTTTCTTGGTTTAGAGTATATTTTTTATTGATGTCATGGTTTAATCTTGAAATGCATTTAGAGTTTGGCATATTACATGGTTCTCTTGAGACTAGGATGTATAAGTATGTTATGATGCATGTGATCTCCTAAGAGGAGATGGTTAGATCATGGATGTCATGTTTATGTTCAAGGTTGGAGCTTTGACATTGATCTTGTGTGGTTCTCTTAAGTATTGGGTACAATAATCATTTGCTTGAGTACTTCATGAAAGTGTTGTGTTGCATTTGGAGTTTGGCATGGATTGGTTGGTTACAGGTCCTCATGGATACTTGGAGAAATAGGTGAGGTTGGAGTTCTCTTATGGTAAGAGACATTTGTTGGAATAGTTACTTGTAAGAAAAGTTTTTTCGATAGAAAAGAACGAGGAGCCTACACCTTGGTTGAATGTGAATTCAACACACTTGGTGGTTTAGCATGCCTCCAAAGAGACGGTTTGGATACAAAGACTTGGGAAAGGTATTGGTTTGGTTGATAATGGGAATGTATTAATTGAGAAAGTTAACACTTTAATTAATGTTATAGATTATCTTATGAAACCATACAAATAAGTTCTCTTGGTTTTAATCATTTTCTTGGAAGCTTCATGATTATGCAGGTTGCATTTGAAGTTAGCATGGTTTGATTACTTGGTGCAAGAAGGCCACTGGCCTTGAGTCTTGTACTTATTTTATTATTCCTTGTTTAGAATAATTGAAATGTATAATGTCAAGTGGGAGAATGTTGGAAATAGGATGCCATTTAATTGAAAATCCTAAACAATAATTATTTCATGTATCTCCTAAGTTCTTGGAATGTGTTCAACAACACTAAGATTAGGATGTGATTAATATTTGATGAAATAAATCATGAAATTGACATTTGTAGTTATTCCTAAATAATAGGAGCAATGTGGGTACACAAGTGACACTCACCTTGGAGTTCGCTTAACTATCTCGTGAGTAAGAGATAACACTTGAATGCATGTAATGATCCTAGATTTAGGATTTGATGTCACGCATGAAGTTCGGCCTAATTCAAATAAATGAGTTTAGTTTAGTTTAGTTCATAATCAATTTAGTTTAGTTTAGTTTAGTTCCGCCTACCAATCTGCTTAAGTTTAGCTTATGGTTCAATTATCTTCGCCAGTAATGCATGTCGCTATTTCTGAGCTGTAATGTAGTTATTTCCAAATAACTTAGAATGCATGGCTAATAACTTGAGTTGTATGACAAATACCGTGGACTACCTCCGCCAATATGATGACCATTCTTGCATGAATGTAGTGGTAAATGTTTTAGGAACAAGAAATCACTTTGGAGCCAACTTGGCGCCCCAAGATGATTTCTTGATTTCACTTTCAGATGTTCCTCAGACATTCGAAGGCCCGCCATAGGATTACTATGGGTACCAACTTGAGGAAGAGCTTTGAATTATCAACGGCGAAGGATGAGTTGTAGCTCACTTGGGGATGCCCAACGTAACGAAGCACACGCTTTTAACATTGTTATTCATAGGATAACCTCTATTTACATGAGATATGGCTTAATCTTTTAGGACAGTGATTGTAATTGTAACTCGCGTTGAGCTTACAAAGCCGAGAAAGCCTATTTATCTCAAGCAAGTTGAATAGAGTTATGAGAGTTTTTATTGAAGGTTGTAAAGAAGATTGGTGAAGGCAGAAGAAGCATTCTCAAGCAAGAATTGGAGCTATTGTAATTCAAAGATTGAATAATAGAATAATTCTTGGTGGAGTTTTTTCTCGAAAGGGTTTCTCCACGGTACATCTTGTGTAATCTTTCTAATATCCTGTCTAGTTCTTCTATCAACTTCTGTCTACATTCTACAATAGTAAAATGGATTAATCAAGATAATCACCCACAAAGAATATATGTAACAAAGAAAAAGATTACTTAGATCAACAATATTAAAGTTTTATAGAGTATTAAGCTAAGAAAACACCTCATTTTTCAACAATTTGGAGGTCTTGGCTACAATTTTTAAGAAAAATGAGAAATTATGTAGGGAGTGTAGATGGTCTAGAAGAAGAAGGACGAAGGAATGGAAAGGAAAACTTAGTTTTGGTAAGGTAGCTTCAAAATCTAGAAGCCTTGGTGATGGTCTTAACTCCAATGTTGAACCTATAACTAATCCTATTGACCCTAGTGTAATATAGGGGGATTCGCTACTCACTAGTTCTCTTCGTTCAAAGAGCCTCACGGGGTGAACTTCCCTATACTACCTCAATGGAACAACGACGAGAGTTTCAGAATCTGAAAGAGTAGGTCATAGAGGTTTTTTGGACAAATTGACCAGCTCTCAGCCAAAGGACGTTAGTGTAGAAAATGGACGACAACGCAGCGCGCTGGCGTCTCGTACAGACCAAAGAATGAGAATGTCTCAGAAACAACAAAGTGAATGCTTCTATTTGAATGCTAAAAACCATAGATTACAAGAAAATAACAGAAAGTGATAGAACTGAGATAATTAAAGAGTAAATGATAAAGAAAAGGAGAAGAAAGGAAAGAAATACTTACAACCACGCGAGTGATGAAGCCTCCACCAAACAAATGTCTTCAGAACCTGCAAGCGTGATATCTAGAGAGAATTTTGGGGCTGTATAGGGGTTTTCCTCAGTCAAACCCCCGTTTTGGTGTTCCCACCTCCACGGATAGCCAAAAGATAGAGAGAGAATTGAACAAAGCGTGTGGTGAAAGAAAAACCCACTCAGGGGTAGAACCCACACCACGAAAAGTGTGGTGAAAGCAAAACCCGCTCAGGAGTAGAACCCGCACCACAAAGTAAACAAGTGTGTGATAAAGGAAAACCCTGCTCAAGGAGGAGAACCCGTATCACAAAGTAAATATGCAATAGGAAAGGGATATGGAATCCCAAAATGCTCACAAGCATGAAATGAGGGAGATGAAGCTGCAAGAGTGTTGTAAAGAGAGCTTGAGAGAGCTTGAAGCTGCTACAAGCGGTATGAAACTATGTAAGAAAAATTTGAAGTGTAGAAGGCTAAAGCCAAAGCTGGAGTGAAGCTAGAAGTTGGTAGAATGGAGCTAGCTATAGAAGTCCTTAGAGAGCCAAATGAGTTGAAGGGATGACTTAAAAAGAGAGAAAAGAAGCTTCTTCAGCCGTTATCGGGCGTTACCAACCGTTACCACCGACAAAACTTGCTGAAAAGTGGCAATCATGCACGAAAACTGTCATTTGAACATTGAAATGTCGTAGGATGCTAGCGTGACGTGTGGACGTCCGTGCGATGTGCTAGTATCTGGACACGTCACGCTACAAAACAATGAAAATGGGAAAAGCACCAAGTCTGATGGAAAACATACATGTGAGGGTGGCTACTGACAAAGGGATACTAGAGCATCTCGAGAGGGAAAAAGGTTGATGCAAGGGATAAAATGATCCTACTCAAGATGCTAAGGGAGTGGACACTAAAGCGGAAGCAAGAATGTAGGAAAAATTTCAAGGGTGCAATTTTTCTCTTATACACCTAGTAAACCAGAGACAGTTCCCTCCTCTCATGAGACGGGGAGTACTGTTCCAGAACAAGAAAAAAATGATTTTTCTACACTAGGTGAGGGGAAGGATACTGATATTGGATGAATGTATCAGATAATAGGAAAAGTTAGAACAATTCAATATTGTGGGAAGCTTCATGGGTTTTGATGAAAATTTAGATGATTAGCAAGATGATAAGACTCATATGAAGAACATGGGGTAAAAGTACCCATCAATCCTATCATCACTTATGTAGAAGAACAGGTTAAACAAGAGAATCCCTTGTATCTTATTGCCTAATTTGGTGCAAAAAACTTAATGATAGTTGAATATGTAGAACTCGAACAAAATAATAACAGAAAGTTTCTCAACCAAGAAAATCAAGCGGCTGAAATGAAGGATGAAACAGGGATTGAGACAAAAGCTAAAATAGAAGTTAATGAAGAATTTGAAGAAAATGAGATCCTCCTCAAACAAGTTAAATATTTGCAGAGTCTAATAAAAAAGTTAAAGGAGGATAATCAAGAGTTGTAGGGTCAACTTTGTCAAGCCAATTCTATCTACCAGACACATGCAAAATAAATTCAAGGGTTGAAGGTGTAGTTGGAAGAAGTAACAATTTTTAAAGAATAGTATATGCTCATCAAAGATCGTGAGGTGCAAATGGAGGCTTTGAGGCAACATTGGTCTCGAGAGATCACCAATACCATTAAGAGGCTAACTAGGTTATCTTGGTTTGTGTTTTTTTCCTTTCCTTGCATGGGGACATGCAAGATCTCTAGTTGGGGGGGAAATGATGGCCAAAAATTAGTCCTTGTTATTTCATTCCTTATCTACCTTTTTCCTTGGTTTATGTTGCCTTGATCATACTTCCTCTCACCTTTTGTTAAGGGAAAATGAGTATATTTAATAAATTGTGAAAAGAATTAAAACTAACCCCAATACTAATTATTTGAAGCATTATTAATCATTTCATGATTAATTGATAGGGATAATTAGGGACGCGACTCCAACTATTATGAGCATGAGGAAGATGAGATGCCAATGAAGAAACAAGCTGCTTAGTTGGAATGGTTGCTGATGGTGTTTTACTCAGATCACCCTTTTTGTTATATCTCTATTTTTTATAAGGACAAAATGTTGTTTTGTGGCATTAAGCTGACTATCTATTTTTGATTGTAGACTAGTTTGTTGGATGTAGGCCACAAAAAAACCATTATAACTTTTATTGAAATCCATCTAGTATAAATATGTGTGATCTAAAGACTTGATATACAAATATTAATACAAAATTATTTTGCTACACTTAAATCAACTTTCTGGAAATCTTATGCGCATGTATGATTGAGTTCAATTAAAAGATGCATTGATAATTCCATCATCAAACAACGAAGGAGGTAGGGCCCACTCTTTGTGTCAATTGGTGATTCATTTTCGGTTTCAGTGTGGTAATTGCATGCGTGTGATTTAATTTGAAGTTAGTTTCTTTTCTATATGCAATTTGGTTATTTACAATTTTGTGTGTAATTTGAATTCAAAGTTGATTTCATTATCTGTTAATGCGATCATTTGTGATTCAAGGATTGAAAATATTATCTATGTAGACTGGAATTTACTATCGACAGTTCATCATTCAAAAAATATGCTTTACTTTCTGTCATTATATTTTTTGTTATAATTTATGTCATTATAAATCCTATCAAAGTTCTTGGCACACCTCTTGTCACAATTTAGGCCGAAAAATAGAAACAATAGAATTAAACTAGATTTTAGGTTAAAGATTTATTGAGTGTAATAGCTACATCTATCCTCACTTAGTTCACTATTTTCAGCCCTTAGGTAAACTGTCGCAACACCCTTCACAAGCTTACGATTCCTGTATTAACACTTAGGAATAAACTAAGGAAACTACTATGAAATTCGTGAGGATTGATCCAAATACATTTACCAATTGGATAGAATTATAAGGATAGTTTTACCTTCAATATCAATCCACAGTTTAATCCAATTAGCTCGCTGACTTGATTCTTTAGAGAATTGAGCTCACTCTACGAGATCATGGTGGTATTTTATTTCATTTTATGTAATTCAATTTCATGATTATCTTTACATTAATGCAAGTGTGGAGTGTTTTCTAACTTTCCAACAATGGAATGTTGATTTATGGAAAGATGGAATCCATGATATGCAAAGAAATAAATTGGTGACAACAAGATCTTAGTAGCATGATTGATGCCTAAGTACATGATCATCACCGATAATGGTTGAGTTAGCTTTTGATTTCATGCAAGTGTGTTTCCTTTATGCAAGCGTGTCTAGCTTCATAGCTTAGTGTGGTTGCAACCATAGTGTGTTTCAATTCCTGCAAGTGTGAGAGTGTGTTTCAATTATGCAAGAGTGGATTGATTTACTTTATTGAAACACATATTAGATCACTGGTGCTATAAGAGGAAATTGTGGCCTGCATAGACTTTGTATGGTAACCTTGAAACAAACATTCCCTAGTTGATAATTAATGTTTGGAGTTGATTGTTTGATAAGCAATTAATTTACCCAACATTTTGGCATTGTTGTCAGGGAGGTTATCGAGGGTGCAAAAGTAAAAACTAGCATTCGTTTTAGTTGCATTACTTCTAGTTCTGCTAAGGTTTGAGAACTAAAGATGGAAGGTAAGAACCTACGCTTTTATTGCCGATTTTTGTAGTGAAATTTTTGTAGTGGACTCTCGTCTCACTAACACTAGAACATATGGGATGCATGAATAAAATAATGGTTTTGAATGAGAATTCCTAAACACGTGGTGCAGTAAAAGCCACCCATTGTACTAATCTCTCTTTTACAGGAAGTTGGTAAGAAGGAAGCACAAGTGAATAAAGATTCCACTGGAGGATGAGCCAAGAGAGTATA
>VDFB02253001.1:0-63051 GCA_007258455.2 Sequoia sempervirens
ATATATGGAAAAATACCTCCCTAGCTAAGAGGGAGTGTTAGTGTTTGGTAGCTTCGGGAGATATTTTCCCTTTAATAAAATGATTTCCAAGGCAGGTCAGCCTTGATGTGCAAATAATATTTTACATCTTGTATTTTCTCTAGGGGCTGACCTAGAGAAGAGGTTGCCTAGTTATGTATTTAAGGAGGATCAAGTCCTTTCATTTGGGCATCACAATCATTCACTTCAGTTCGCACTTCCTTCAGCAGCAGTTCGCACTTCCTTCATCAGCAGTTCAATTCCTTGAAGAAGCATTAACATTCATTCAAGGAGGAGTGATATGTATTATTGTATGAGTTTCAGCCCTGTATAAGGCCTGATTGTTGTATGCAGAATTTTGCACTGTTATCTGATATATAAGAGATTATTTGCTGGGTTTTTCATCCTTGAGTAGGAGGGTTTTTCCAGGGTATCTGCTGTGTTCTTTGTTCTTATGTGTTGCATTTTTTCTGCTTATGACAATTCTGATCCTTAAACTAACAGGAAGAATATAGGAGCCTACTTCCCAACCTTAACTTGTGTCAATGGTGGAAGAAGCGCCTACTCTCACCTCTAAGTCCACAAGCTCTCAAGGTTTGAAACGCCTTAACAATTATTTTTCAACCAAGCTCTCATTCTCCTACTTCTCATTCTCAAAATGTAAAAATGAATGCATAATTGTTTCCCAAGCATTCAAAGAGAGTATAAAAAGGAGTGCCATGTCACTTCACTCCATCCACTTGGATGGAGCCACATGGCACTTCTCTAATCCATGCACGCAACTCTCTTACAAATTCAATCCATTGGCATGGCCAACTCATTGAGCCCACATGGGTTTCCCTCTTGTAAGCATGGTAGAGTGGAGTACACTCCTCAATTCAACTCATTTTGGGAGGCATTGGGTTGATTTTGTGTACTCTCACACAAGCCCCCATGCTTCCATAATTTTTACTTTTTTCAAGAGCTTCCAAAGTACTCCCAAATCTCTAAACACACTTACCCCCTTAAGTATCTTTGGGCCCTACCCATAGGGTACTTGGGCTGGGTACCCAAAAATGATCAAATAAATAAAAAAATACACTTTTTTACACCCATGTAAAATTTCCCACAAATTCAAATCCGAGTTTCCAAATTACATAAAAAAAATCATTTCAAAACATTCACCGAACCAGACTATTGAATAAATTCAAATAATATGAAAGAGGTCACACTACTAACACCACATGGCTAATGAGGGGTTCTGGTCACACTTGACGAAGATTGCTTTGGCATAACTAGGTAGCATAAACAACTCACATTGCTCCATGATGGTAGGATGATTTGGACAATTTTTTGGGGCCTCTATCTAGCCTTTTTTGTAATGTCCAAGACACTCCCTATGCACATTACATACAATCATGGACAACTATAATGTCCTTTTTCTGGTCCATTCCAACATCCTTGGAAACCACCAACTTTCTTGGAGAGTGCCAACTTTATTGGAGAGGTAGTTTGACAATGGCAAAGAGTTCCTAGAGCCAAGATGAGTACGATGGCACTTTTTGTGTGCAGATTTGACATTCTGGGAGCACTCCACACTTCTTGGAGAAGTTGGTTGTCTTGGGGGAGCGCCAATTTTCATATATATGGATATCTTATGCACTTAAGGTATTGTTGGTGTGGTCAAAATTCATTTTTGGGCTATTTTAATATTTTCTGTAACTTTTGTGGTTTTGTGAAAAATATTAAATTATTAAATAATTAAATATTTAAGTTGTTGCAATTTATATTTATTGTATTTAATTATTTTAAAAGGGTTGTATATGGAGACATAGAATTGGCTTTTTTTTTTGACTCAAATGTAAAGTTGAATTAAAAGGGGGATTTCAAGTCACTTGGGGGAAAAAGAGAAAAAAAGCTTTTTCGAAAAAAGCAATGAAAAAACAATGAGCTTTTTTGAAAAACAACAAAAAACACTTTTTTTGAAAAGGTAATAAAAAACAAAAAACGGGTTTTTTAAAAAAGCAATGAAAAAGATATTTAAGGAGGGCTTGGGCACGACGTTGGTCATCCATTGTTCATTATCAAATTCTTTTTTTTTTTGTGAAAGATTGAACTCTATTCATCTTCTTCAACCAAAGGACAAAAACCCTTTTGGCAATTAATTTGTGGACAAAAACACACCTAGCTGATCGAGTGGACTTATATAGGATTCATCAGTATGCTGAATAATTGAGATTTTGTGCTGCATAGTTGACAAATATTTCTACATTCAAGTTTATTGTTCCAGCTTGATGCAATGAAAGAAGACTTGAAAGAAAGAGCATTTGCTTGCAAATATTATTGAGAATAGGGGTGAGGGACTTCTATGCCATTCCCATTATCTACCCTAGGTTTTATTCTTGCTGATTGCCACCTTGTGTGGTAAGGGAAAAGGAAGTTAAAGGAGGCGTGGGAAGTTTGGAGGGTTGTAGAGAGTTCTTGAGGTGTTTGGACAGCATTTAATGTAATATCTGATTTTATATCATATTCTATAGGTTTTCAACTAGTTTGGTATTACTGAGAAATTATTTCTGAAATTGTTCCTTCATCAATAATTTAGGTTAGAACATTAATTTTCATTTGTATATATATTTCTGATTTTGACATCAACATTCTGAATTGTGACAACATTGGAATTATATGTAATAACCACTCTCAATTTTTTTTTTTTTGAAAATATGTTAGCTTCAAAGTAAATGAAAGCATAACAACTTCCTTTCCACTTTTTGATTACCCAGATTTAGGTTTGGCAAGGTAAGAGCATATGGTATCAGGATTACAATTTATTGAATTACAACTTGCTGGAAAGAAGCATTTGGCGGATAGCCAACCAAACCACTTATTCAATGGGATGCATAAACAATATAGGAAATAAGTCATCTGCTTATTCATCGAGAATCACAAGGCACTTCCACTTTTCAGTGGGAAAACTTATACAATGTTTGAGAACATTTAAACATGCTTCTTCCACTTTTTAGTGGTGAGCTATTACAATATTAGCAATTGTTCAATGGGGTAAGTATATCAGCAATAACAAATTTAAACTCATTGGTGATGCTACCATCCAACGCTTACAAAATAAAGTGCATAGAATTTGAAGCTTTCGGCGGTATAACCATCCAAAGCATTACAAGGTTAGCACGTATGCATTGTGAACACGAAAATAAGAGGATTAACTGCTGATATAAAACACTGATGTAAAGAACTGCTGAAACACCCTACAATAGTGCCAAATAACATGTACTCAATAACTCAACTATGAAATAACAATGTGATACCTTGAATGGATGAATTAGACGGCTGGTACAGGTCTGAAACACTCCTTTTGCTGCTGTAGTTTGGACAAATCAAAACTGATACACTGCTATTGATGCTCTGAAAAATAAAAAAAAAGGAGCATACAAACACACCCACAAGTATAATACTGGAATAGATCTTCATCTCAGCAACATCCAAAAACTGAAACTCGGTTTGAAGCATAATGGTGATCTCTGAAATGAAATCATTCCAATCTAGCTAGGGATTATCTCTCAAATCGGAAACTAGAAATCCAATGAGGGGGTTTTCATTCTCAAAAGATTTAAGGAAGAACTCGTAGGTTCAATGCGAGAGCATAACAATATGAGAATTCTTCAACATATACAAATGAACCCCAACACCTCCTCTTTTTAGCTTTTTCTATTGCTTTTTTAAAAAAAGCTTTTTTTTTTCAAAAAAAATGCTCTTTGCTTTTTGGCTTTTTTCAAATTTTGGTTTTTCCTAAAAATCACATTTTTTTTGCTTTTTCATTGCTTTTTTTTTCTTGGAAAAACACTTTTTGCTTTAAATTAAATAATTCATCATGTGCAAAAGACCCCCTTATGCCTAAGCATCCAACTTTTCAAACAGTTAATCACCTTTCCAACGAGCTATTTACACTAATAAGTTGTCCTTCAATTATTTCTCAACATTAGACAACATTAGTGAAATATTAATTAAATAACTTAATAACTCACCCAAGTTGCGGAAAGTATTGCAATGTCATCAAAATCCAATTCTGACCACACCATAATGAAACTGAAGCAATAGGAAGATGATTAGAGTCAACTTGGTGACTTATTAAAAATAGACGTGCTCTTCATGAAGTTTGGAGAACACCTCAGGAGTTTGGAAACACTTCTGAAAGTGTTGTTGCAATCCATAACACCAACTGAGCTCAATGCCAATAATAGATACCAAATTAAAATGAACTTGGATCCTTCAAGAAGATTGGAGTTATCCCTAACACACCGATAGGCTTATAGGAAAACTCAAAAACTGGCCAAAAGCTCACGGAACCATATTGCGTAAAAATGGGTACATTACACTATATGTATATTTTTTTTTGGAAATATAGATATCAGCACCTTGAGTTATGAAAATTAATTGTGTTCGAAAATGTCAATGATGTGTTCAATGCATAACAACTATTTGTCAAAATGCCTATGATAATAATAGATGGTCACAGCTGTTCTTAATCAGTGATTTCAGAGATTCCAATGTTCCACCTACTGTTTGACGAAATGTGTGTGTGCTAAAAGTTGAAGAATTTGCAAGTTTGTTGGACTTTTTGGTAGGGACATTACAACAACTATAGACAAAGTACTACTATCAAATTACTTTATTCATCCGCTTATACACAATCAACTCTTACTCATAGAAGTCCCAAATCATATGCAAAAGCATCAAATTTATAAATCTCACATCATCAACATATACAAAATTAAATTATTATTTGTAACAATTTAATTGCATCACTCAAAAGTTATAAAATCCATAGATTTAATTAAACATTTAATTCCTTGAAGTTCACTGTTAATAGTTTAGCCTAGATTTAATATTTTTGATAAATTAAATTAAAATCCTATACCGGCTTTTAATTGTGATATTACATTTACCAAATTTAAATTTTTTAACTACAATAATTTAATACATTATTAAAAGTCTCATGTATTTGACCAACATGTGAATTAGGGTTAATAATGAAATAAAATTAAAAGCATTTAAATTAATAATTCTGCTGCATCAGAATTAACAATGACTATACTAAAATTTCACCCATTGCAAAATATCACTTAGCAATATATACGAAATTGATAAATAACTATACAAATAACTTGAGTATAATCATAATTTCTAGCCAAGTATCAATGTTGCATAAAAAGTGGGCCTTACATCTTCCGTGTATCACTGGCATGCACACATACAAAATCAATCGTGCTATATTTTATTTTATTTTTGTCATTTTGTGTCAATGTTCTAGACTTCAAGGATTGGATAATTTGATGTATGTAGATTTTTGTCAGGTCGCTGGGTTATTGATGTGTAGTATTGGGTTATGTTTCTAGGTGTAACTTGCACATGGAAATGTGTACCTTCCATGTGTAACTTGTACTTATAATTTTATTGGGATTAGAGCTGTAAGGGGTGTGGAAGCTCTTTGGTAATTTGTTGAGAGGTGTATAATAGAGGCTATTCCTTCCAGCTTTTCAAACACCACCACAGCTTGATAATTTTTGGTATCATTACTTATTCTTTTTTTGGCGTTCCTTGACACCACCTCATATTTTGTTCGCTTTATGCTTGTTTAGTATTTGTTTTATTATATCTAATGTGCCATTTAATCTCATATGGTATAGTTTAGAGATTAAAACTTTCTCGGTTTTGGTCCTTTGTTGTAGCAAAGATGTGCAAACAAGTGTGATATATTTCGAAAAATTAGAAGTAAAGGTTTTATTTAATCACAAAAATATTTTATAGAAAGTACAAGAGACACCATCAGAAGAAACAAATTAAACTGGACTATGGAGAGGTCCAACGCAGTCAATGGGATGTTCAGAGATCATTAGAAGTATCAATTCTCTGAGTTTGTAAATTTTGTATACAAGCAGTGTCAATTTGTCAATTTGGGAAATTTAGCATCCAAGCTGAAATGGGGTGTAACTGGATACCTTCATTGGCCTTTTTGTTAGCATGACAGTTCAATTTTTAAGTTTTAAGGTTTTTGAAATACTGATTCACCCTCCCCCCTTCCCTTGTGTGCTCTTCAATTCTATCTATAGGTAAGTATGGATCTGTTTTCATTAGGAAAAGCAAGGGTTGGTGTTTTATACGGTCTTCTCTTCTTTGATGGATCAACATGTCTTTGTTTTCTTTGTCTATAAGCTTTTCTGGAGATGAGGATTCTGAAAAGTAGTCTTTTCTAATGTTGCTAACTCTTTGGCACACTTGACTTCAAATTTTGTGAGAATAGCATGACCATCTCTTGTTTGAACTGGAGCATAGAAAGTACATTAAGTTGTAACATATTTATTAGTTGAATCAGGTCTGTTGGCTTTTACATTTGGTGTGTTAGAGAGAAAGGGTGAGAGGGAGATGTTGGATAATGTCTTAACAATTGAATCTGGCATCATTTATTAAAAAAACTGTGCTAAATTTTTTAACAGGTTTGTGGCAACTGCTCGTCAACTTGCTAAAGCATTGGAGGTCCCCTTAGTGAATGATTTGGGGTATACGAAAAGATATGTTCGATGCCTTCAGGTGATCTATTTCAAAATATTAGTACTATTTAAATGCTGCTTTGATGTTTCAGGTTTTGTCTGGTTAAACACAATTAAATAGGACTGACAACAAAAGATTTTGTGGAAAAAATGACTGACTGCATTTAGCTTTTTGACATCTTAATTCTGTTACAGATATCAGAGGTAGTTAACAGCATGAAGGATCTAATTGACTTTAGCCGTGAAAATAGAACCGGGCCTATTGGTAATATTTACATTTCTTGTCAATAGAAAATCCTTTTACTTTTACTGTGGCATATTTCATTGTCTTTATATTTGTATGCAATGCCTGACTTTTTAATAATGCCAGATTTTGCTGTTAAATTGTCAGACCATGGTAAGCAGACTCTGCAGTGAGTACATTAACTCTAACAGCAAAATAGCATAAAATGAAAAACTCCAGTCAAAACAGCAGATCTGAGTACACTAGTGTACAAACACATATTGCTGAAAATATGAACAGTAAATACTCGCATTTCTGAACCCTCAGCACTGCATGTGTCTACCATATAAAACTGTAATATTACACTGCACTGGCTCAACATTCTAAGATGCTTTCTCTATATACTTCAATAGTTCAATGTTGTGCCCTACATCTCTTTTATAGAACAAGAGAATAAACTCTAGGGTTTACAATGAAAAATACCCATATGAGTGGAGTGCCTGGCTAGGAACGAGAAACCTTAACAGAAAGAATTAAAGCAAAAAAAAGAAAAGGAAAGGAAAATGCCTTATTCTAAAATAAGAACAACTAACTAACATAATCCAATCTAAAAGTACTAAAAGCAAACAACATGCACCAAAAAAAACAGTCTACGGCCAGCTAAAGATAGGAAAAGAAAAATAAAAGTTGACTGTGCACTGCTGAAGGAGAACAACTGCCAAGAAACAGCTAAATAAAATTAACACATCCTCTTTGGGTGGAAGGTGTTCTCCATCAAACCCAATCTCTGCCTTAGTATCTTAAACTTCCATATAGCTAGTGGCTTTGTCAAAATATCTATGACCTATGAATCTGAGGAACATTCTTAATAACCGCTACTTCTTTCTAAACACTCTTTGAGGAAATGATACTATATATTTATATACTTGGAACAATTGTGAAACATGGGATTGTTGATGCAACTCTGATTGTCACAGTACACATTTGTCATCTCAAACAATTGATCAATAACTTTTGCTATCAACTTGTTGAGCCATATAGCCTCACAACTTGTGGAGCCACGTGCTTTGTCTTTGTTGAACTCAATGCTACCATTCCTTGTTTTACGTTGAACCATGATATGACCTCAAGCTGAAACAAAACCTTGAAGTCCTCCTCCTAGCACTAGAATCACCTGCCTGGTCTGAATCTACAAAGCTGTGCGACATTAACTATCCATTGCCAAAATGCCTCAAGCCATAATGAATTGTGTCTTTAAAGTATTAGAGCATGTGCTTTGCAACAGTTGAGTGAGAATTTGGCTTGGCCCAACTATGAACTGACTCATTGCATTCATTATAAAGCAAATATTAGTTTAGGTATTCAACAAATACACGGGGAAAACTAACAACTACTGGTACATCTAAGTATCCACCAAATTGGATTATGAATCTATAGTCAACTTCAAATATGTGACCATGAGAATAGTGAGGGGTTTACAATCCATTATCTGAAATCTCTTTAGAATTTCTGCGGTGTACTTCCCTTGACCACCAAAGAAGACCTCACTGTACCTAGAAAATAGTGCATAAAGCCCCAAGCTGAAACAAAACCCTGGAGTGCCCTTCCTAGCATTAGAATCACTTGCCTAATTTGAATCCACAAGGCCATGCAGCATTAACAATCCATCTCCAACATGTCTCAACCCATAATGAATTGTGCCCTTCAGGTATTAGAGCACATGCTTTGCAACAATTGAGTGAATTCGCATTGGCCCAACTATGAATGGACTTAATGTATTCACAATAAAGCAAATGTTAGATTAGGTATTCTCCAAATACATGAGGGAACTTAACAATTGCTTGTGCATTGGAGGGTCCACCAAATTTGAATATGAATCTATAGTCAACTTCAAATATCTAACCATGGGAGTAGCTAGGGGCTTACAATCCATTATCTAAAATCTCTTTAGAATTTCTATTATGTACTTCCCATGACCAAAGAAGACCTCACTGTACCTTGCCACACCTCAAGAACTAGAAAATAGTGCATAAGACCGATGTGTATATCAAAATTTGAGGCCAACTCCCCCTTGCATCATTTTATGAGCTTCCCATTGCTCCCTATAAGGATCAAATCATCCATTTGCAAGACCGTCAATAACAGATCAGATTTACTAAAATATTAGTAAAGGTTAGGATTTACAATTGTTTTGGTGAAGCCCAAATTCAAAACTACTCATCAATTTGTGAGAGCAAAGCACATGGTGCTTACTTCAACTTGTATAGGGCTTTCTTCTATGTTGCCATTTGAAAAGCTGTATTTACACTCAAAAAATAGTCTCTTTACTCTTTGCCAATAATTTTATTTCATGGAATGCCTAGGGCCTCATTGACCCCAAAAGAAAATGCATTGCAGGATGTTTAACAAAGATTTAACAAAGATTTTCCAAATTTGACATTTTTTGTTTACAAGAATTGAAAATTGCAGGTTTCATTCACTTGGCTGTTTGTCATGTCACTCGGCTAAAAGTCACTTTTTGCTTAGTGATCATGATCCAGGGTGTAGAGGAATTACTAGTTTTTTTTTTCCTAGGTGGCAGCCACACATTGTGGCTTATGAATGTGATTCTACCAGTCGTGCTTTGTGGGTCATCTTTAATATTAATAACCACTATCTCGGGGTTATTAATATTTATGCTTCAAATGAAGTTGTTGAAAGATCTCATTTTTGGTGATGGATTGTGGAGTCTCTTCTCACTACTTCTTGGATCATGTGTGGGGACATCAATATGGTTGAGTTGGCTTTCATTAAATGTGACAACTTGCCTATGAGGCTTGGTATTACATGTGCAATTGATTGGATCTTTTTGATGTGTTGGTTGCCCTTATTTTGATTGCCCTTGGTATATGTGGCCTTATTTGAGGTTTGGTATGGAGACAATTCTTAGATGTTTTGATAGGGCCATGTTGTTAGGACAACTTATTTTTTCCTTTACTAGATTTTTTCAATTACTTGTTGATCCTTTCCTGGATATTGCCATTTTAGATCATTTTCCTATATGCTTTTCCATTGAATGGCAAGTTGTGGTGCCTAAGGTAGCTGAAACACAATTTTACCTCAACATGACTTTGTGGAGTCATCATCCACTGTGGTCCATATTCAACACATTTGGAATCTTGAGCCACATCCTTATAGTATTGGCTAGATCAATTGGTGAAAATGCTATTGAATGGACTTCTTAATTTTGTGCATCTATGGCCACTAGCTGGCATTGTTCCATTGTTCCTACAAGACCATCACTTTGGGGCTCTATCGTGCCACTGTCGAGCTAAAGGGACTTCTATTTTCTCCTACTCTACATTTGCATGTTGCCCAATTTCATTAGCAAAAGTGAATTGCTAATAATCATATAGCTTGGGGAGCTCAAATCAAGGCCTGTTTACATTGGCTCAAATTAAGGATAAAGTTTACAAGGATTTTTTTCATTCCTTTTGAGCTTATTAGGCACCTTAGAAAATTAAATGTATCAATGAAGGCTAGTAGGTTCCTTTGTTTGCCATTACTAATAGGTTTTTATAGGCTCAAGAGCCTTCCCTTGAAATGGAGCAAACCCTTAACAATGTGTGAGTGTAGTCCCTTGTTGGCTCTCTACTACACAATAGGCCTTATGTGACCAAAAGTTCACATAAAGGCAAATGTCTTGTGTGAGTGAAGCTTTTGATTTGGGGTCCTTAGGTGCTTTAATAAATAAAGGCAATATTAGATGCATACCTAGGCAAGCAATTTTAAGGACATTTGCAATTGGATGAGCACCAATAAGATCATTGCTAGCGCCCTTGCTCTCCATATTTTCCATTTGCTTCTACTTATTTTTCCACTCCAATTGGTTTCATCACTCCCAACAATTGGCCTTTTTCATTAGGATTGACTTTGCTAAGGCCTATGATCATATTGAATGGCTGTTCATCCTTCCCATGCTTCAAGCTTTGACTTTTCACCCTAAATGTCTTTGATTTGTGCACATTTCTGTGGATGCCTTGACTTGCCTCACCATTATATTGCCGACAATCTACATGTTTTGGACTATTTTGATCTATTTTCCAAGAATGTGCTATTGCCCTTGCTCTTTATGTTCTTGTGGCTAAAGGTTCATGTGGTTATGCAACATAAAGTAAAAGGAATTTCCCTTCCCTCTTAATCTTCAACTTGTCAATGGCCACTTTGTCGATGACTCCTTTCTTGTTCTTTTGGAAGAGCAAGATGATGTTTACCAAGCCTTTCAGGGTCTTAATACTTTTTGCCTTGCCTTTGAATTTAGCACGGCAATAGACTCAATTTTATTGTCAATTCTATTTGCCCAAGTATCTTTCGCTTGAAATTGATTGACCGTGGGGAAGTTTTCAAGCTTTTGGGCATCCCATTGCCTTTCAATCCTTCTCGTCAACTTTGTGGAAAGATGTTTTGGCTCGCATAGAAAAGAAACTATAATTTTTTGTATTGCTAAGTCTCTTTCCCTTGTGGGAGAATTCCAGTTTTGTACTAATGTGTTTGTTGCCATTCATGTTTACTATTCTTCTTTTTGGACTCCTTCAAAAGCCTCCTACCAAAAGCTTGAGAAATTGCTCAAAGATTTTCATTGAGCTTCTTTTCACTAGGGAAAAGGATTCCATCGTGTTGCTTGGGAATTTAGTTGTCTTCCATGTGACTTTGGTGGTCTTGGTCTTATTGACACTCACAAACAATGTTTGGTCTTATGTGTTGAATGGATTATTAGCCTAGAAAATTATTTGGGATTGCATTTCCTTTGGAACTCCACATGGCAGATAGGCTTGGAAAGGTGTAGGCTTCCACTCCATTCTCATTATGAAGGGTTTGTGATCATGATCCAGGCTGTAGAGGAATTGCTAGTTTTTTTTCCCTAAGTGGCAGCCACACATCGTGGCTTATGAATGTGATTCTACTAGTCGTGCTTTATGGGTCATCTTTAATATGAATAACCGTTTTCTTAGGGTTGTTAATATTTATGCTTCTAATGAAGTTGTCGAAAGATCTCATTTTTGGCGATGGATTGTGGAGTCCCTTCTCACTACCTCTTGGATCATGAGTGGGGACATCAATATGGTTGAGTTGGATTCTGGTAAATGTGAGTAATGTTATGTTCACTAGGCCTCCATATTTGATTGGATCAAAAAGCAACCTATAAAGGCCACTCTCTCTCATACCTCTAGCCAAAACTCTATTAGGATTTTGGCTGTGATTGATGATAATACTTGTTGATCATCAAACTCATTTAGACATCTTAGACTTGTCATGGTTGATACTAAAAGCAAGTTCTTGGTTAAAATTGGAACATATATGACATCATGAAATTCAAAGACATTGCGTAAAGGCATGCAAAAGATAACAAATCCTATTCCTTCAGCTATGTATGTGGCATCATCACCAAGTTCCACTTGTATACTTGTCTCCTATTTGTAAATTTTGTTGAAAGGCTTCTTGTTGAAGGTTATGTGTCTCGATACTCCATTGTCCACATACTATCCTACCCTAGAAACAATGTTAAATGAAAAACACAACATCATGGAGAAGGTTGTCTCAAGGCTAGATAAAATCTCATCTATTGCTGAAGCTTCAGCATTCCTTGCAAGCTGCTTTGTTGTTGCTGCTGCTTGCCCTTCCCCTTCTAATGACATTGAGAAGAATAATGGCTATTCTCGTGTCATTTGAATCTCTTGAAGTGGCTCAAATTTTTCTTCCCTTGGTTAGATGAACTAGAATCTGCCTCCCCTTTCTAACCCTTCTCAGGTCATCATCTCTTACCGCCCTTCCTAGCTTATTGTTGAGGGCTAGATTCTGACCATAGTTGGAAAACTTGGACTCGGCAAAAACTCGGCATGCCCAAAATTTTTGACTCGGCAAAAAACTCGGCCACTTGAAAAATTGCTTAAATTGCTTTAGAAACATATTTTTTGCAAAATTCATTGACAAGATGTACAATGAGTCCACAAATGAGTACAAAAGTGTTTTCTATTAAATTTGATTCATTTGAATACAAATTGAGTACAAAATCACATCATCATGCGAAATCCTGATACAATAGTTACCTAGCAACTATTATGAATTTATGATGATTGTCTTTGAAAATCATCATCATAATTCATAAATTGCATATTACAACATTTGACATCTTCCTCTATCCTAGTCTAGTGAAAACTTGGGGAGAGGTTCTAATCTTTACACACCATTGTAGTCTAGTGGATAGTTGGGGAGAATTAATGATGTTATGATAGTGATAAAGATAATTGTCTAAGTTGTTGATTCTAGTCTCCACTTCCAATCCCCTCATCGTAATCAAATTTCTTATATGAGAAGGGATCTCAATAACTAGTGGGGGTCTAGGATTGGAGATCTCAATGGTTTCAAGGGGCGATGCCCCTTGGGGTTTGGGGGCAACTTCTTGTCGCACACCATTTCACAATTTTATCACTTAAGGGAGAAATTAGGTATTTGGCACATTTTTATGAAGAATATTTGCTCTCCAAGTGCTATGTGAAGAAGTGTGAGTGGTGCAGGAGCACCTTAAGGTCTTTTGGAAGATCTTAGTGATTTTTGGCTTGTAGGTGGTTCTAGCCAACCACCAAGAGAATAAGGACTATGATATAATGTCCCTAGGTTGTTTTTGAGAGTGTGTTTTGGTAGGTTTGGCTTAGAGTCTTGAACTTTATGAGTTCCTAGACAAATCTTGGCAATTTGAGCATTTTGGCAATGTTGCCTTGGCAAATTGGCCTAAAAGTTGAAAAATAGCATTAATGTTGTTCTAAGTCCGACCCAAGGGTCCTAGCACGTGGGAGAAAGGTATATAATGTCATCCAAACCCTAATACCTGGGTTGGAAGTTCATTTTCACGAATTAAGACTTGGAGAGCATTTTTGTGTGATTGGAATTCAACAACTTTTGAGTGCATTTTTTGTGTTTGAGCCTTCATCTAGTCAAGAATGGATTGAAAGGACTAATCTGATGCTTTGAGTGTTTCATTTGTGTCATTTACTTACTGTACCTACATTAGATTAGTCCTTCAGACCAACTGGTTAAGGTTTTGCAAGTTTTGGGTTTTTGGACTCACTGCTGGTTTGGGCCAGTTTTGTGAATAATGAGTCCCACTTGAATTCCCGTGGCTTTCCTCTCATGGCCACTTGGAATCAAGCTGGGGACTGTGTAAATAATGTACATACAAGTTTAGGAGTCTTTGTTTGTAGGGGAAGTGAAGAAACTATCAAGCACTAGGCGAGTGCAAGTGCATTCTGGCTAGTGGCTTGGAGAGGACAGTAGTAAAGAAAGCTGCTAAATGGACTGGTTTGTGCCAATCAAGAGCATGGGAGTGTGGGCACATGTATTCCAGACATGTGTGTGCAAGGAGGAGAGTTGAGGAGGTCATTGAAGCCCTCAAAGTTGGGAAAAGGAGCTAAAACCCTTGAAACCCTTGAAATTAGGGAGGTATGAGGACAGTCATATGAACGGCCACTTGGGAGACCTTACACCTGGTAAATATTGAAGCCTAGGGTACCACTAGAAAGAATATCAAAAAATATTTGGGGGTTGTTAAGACCGTTTTTGAGAAAAGCTAAGAAAACGGGTTCTACGAGGCCTAGTTGGGGCAAAAGGCTACAAGGCCTAAAATGGAGTTTTTCAAGAAAGCGATGGGAGAATGGTGAAAGAAACCAATGAGATGGATCAGTGAGGTGTCAAATCAACAAAGAGACAGTAGAATAGCCTTTCCTAGCCCCTGGAGTGGTTAGGACACTTTGGGTCAGTTTGGAGCCCAGGGAAGCCTAGTGGCGAATTGAGAGTAATGGAGAAGAATTTGAAATTGGTGGAGAGTCTTATGAGGTGAGAGGGGTTTAGGAGAGATCCCTGAATAGGGTAGAGAGGAATACCCTAGGAAGCCCAGAGAATAGGTCTTGGGAAGAGCAAGAGTGCTCTTGAAAGGTAAGTCTCCCCATCAGTGAGGTGCGTTAATGCATTTATAGGGCAAAATCATGAATTTTTTGACTATTTTTTTCGATTGTTTTTTGTTTTTTTTTTGTTTTTTTTGTGTTTCACATTTTTGATGTATCTAGCGATTTCTTTGGCAAGTGAACATCGGGAAAATTCACTAGCTGTTTGGCTCGGCAAGTAATTGGTGACTCGCCGAGTTTTCGCCGAGTCTGCCAACTATGATTCTGAGACTCTTCCACTTTGGCTACAATAGTTTCTAGTTTGGTTTCCCTCTTGGATGAAATCATCTTAAACTTCTCAAAAGTGAGAAGTTTTCATGGTCACAAACACCCAAAACAAACAGGTCCTAAGATGGAGATAACTCATTTATAATTATGGGTACCAACTCATCATCTTCCATCTTCGCTTCAATAGCAGCGAGCTGATCTCCAAGCTTAGTAATCTTCATAAGGTAAGTGGCTACTATGTTTGGATTGCTCATGCATGTGAAGTTGAGCTTGTTCTTTAGCAACATCTTGTGAGAAATGTTCACACTTTGATACAAGGTGATAAGCTATCATACATCTCTTTCATCATTTGCTTCTTTGTGATGTTAGGGATCAAATGGCCCTTCACCAAAATTAGAGTGATTTACTTTGCATTGGCCAATTTTTGTTATGTTAGGCCAACTAAACAGGCTTTGTAGGAGTTGCAACCTTTGTTCTCATAAAAGTCCAAAGATCAACTTCCTCCAGTAGCATCTATGATCTTCACTTCCAAGGAGTTAAGCTGGAAGTGTCCTCTAGACAGTCACACTATCTGAGAGTGAGACTAGTCATACCTTTAGCTTTTGGAGTACACTAAAACCAATCAGATCAGCTGGGAATACCTCAGATCAGCAGTCTATCACAGGTTTCTATCAACACTCCATCATTAGAGAACTTACAGCATCCCATCTGACAATCTCTCACTCGTTTAGATCACTTAATCATTGGTGCAAGGATGACATCTTCTGAAATCCTTTGACAGATATCTTTCATAGGTAGTAGCACACTCCATACACATATGTAGAAGATTTTAAATAATGTGTTCTCATACCGTGCATAATTTTCAGACCACAGTAGACAGATTCTGCTCATTGAAAATTATCCCTAATTGTAAGTAGCTTAAAATGGAAAACTCCAATCAAAATGGCTGATATGAATGTATACTTAAGGCTTCAGTAGATGTTCAAAGAATGATACATGCTGCTTTGGAAACACAATGCCAAGAACTCTTTGGAGAATTATGCAATTTCATGAACCAACATAGACCAACACCACATCCCACACAGCTTGTCCCTGCACAACATCACAATCCTTTTGGAGTTCAAGTAAATCTAGATGTTCGTATGTTTAAAAGGAAAATTGATGCCTCAACATTTGATCATTGGATTCCAAAGCTTGAAGCATACTTATCCATCAACAACATTGAGAAGATATCCTTCACAATGCTGAAAATGTTTATTTAAGTGTTTTGCTAGTGGCAAGTACTCAATGTACAATGCAATCGGGATCACCAACCAATTCTAGCTTGGGATGCCTTTGTTAGTGTTCTATAGTAGGAATCCTTTTTCCTCACATTATGAGGATGAATATATTAAGTTCCAGAATTTGTGCTACTGCAAGGTGTAGTCAATGGAAGATTACACTGAGTACTATGACTACTTTGTGTGTCTACATGAGAACCTTCCTTAGCAATGCAAAGTGCCCAAATACATTACTGGACTATAACCTTATAGCTGTTCTAAAGTGGTGTTCCTAATTTTAAATACCTTGGGTCAAGCGTTACACAATGCGTCCAATATTGAAATCAAGGCTAAGCTTAAGCAAAAGTTTTCCTTGAATAAGAGCAAGGCTTTGTAGGACTAGCTACATGCCTTTCGCATAGAATTGATATCCCCAAATGCAAAAGCAACCATAACACTCTAGAGTAGTTGTGCAAAGCCCTAGAGCATCCTCATCATTTGTGCTAGATAGGGATATGGGTAAGAAGCCACAACAAGGTGATATGGTGTCATTATCACCACAATAGCTCCCAAATTGATGCTAAATGCCATGCACAACAATCACTAGTTGTGCAAGCCACATCAGATTTGACAAAGTAGAGGAGATTGATTAGGAGGCATAATGTCCCTTACACTAGTGCTGAGACTGTTAACGCTGCAGAAGAATGCAAGTGTCTTCCACACAAAGTTTTGTGTCAATGGAAAACTTGTCCTGTCATCATTGGCAGTGATAGTCAAAAGAGCATCATAATCACACATGATGTAGTAAGATGCCTAGGTCTTTCTACCAACATGCATCCAAACCCCAACTCTCTAGGTTGGTTTTAGCAAGGAAAACACATGTAGGTGAGTTGACAATGCATTTTCAACTATATAGTAAATTCCATGTAGGACATCATTACTTGTGATGTTGTGTCTCTACAAGTTCGCAACATTCTACTTGGAAGACCATTTTGTGTACGATAGGGATGGTTTTTAACATGAAAGCCATAGTGGTGGACAATACACATCAACAACTGTTACTTTGACCTCCACTAGTTGATATCATAGGACAAACTAGCTTTGATCTCTGAAAAATAGTGCCACAAAATCATTGACCATATGTAGAAGTTCACACTTCTTATGGTTTGCCTGAGCAAGCATGTGAGTGCTAGTAGTGTGCATGTCTGCACCAACCCTATTGCAGCAGCAACAATTTGACAAGGTATTGCAACAGTATAGAGACATCTTTGGTGAGCGCAAGGATTTCCCAACACACTGCATGGTACAACACTAAATTGATTTGGTTCCTAAATGCCCTCTCCCAAATAGTCCTTTTAATCATAGATTTGTTTGGGAGAATGATGAAGTTCAACACCAAATTGAAGAGCTACTAGATCAAGGCAAGATCCAACCAAGCTCTTCCCCATGTGATAACCTCATAGTCCTTGTGCCCAATAAAGATGGCACATGGCACCTCTGCATTGACTATTACATTACCAACAAGATCACAACGAAAAACAAAATATCTGCCTCACATTGGCTTGTTGGACCAGCTTTACAATGTGCAATGCTTTTATTAGTTTATTTATAGGGGCAATTGGTGTTGATGCTCCACTCTACTTTGATGAGCCATATATACCTATATGGCATTTAGGGGAGCATAAATGTTGACTAGATATCATCAGGGACTAGTTCAGACCGAAGATAGTTGGAAGACAATTTTCAGACCCATGAATGACTATATGAATGGATGGTTATGCCTTTTGGCTTAATCAATGCCCCGGCAACATATATGCATCTAATGAATTGTTGACATCCTACAACCCTTCACCAACTCCATCATTTGACTTCATAGATGGCCTCCTCATCTTCAGGACTTGGGAGGAACATGTTTTGCACATACTTGATACCTTGCACCAATACAAGCTGCAAAGACATTCAACGATACATTAAAGTGCTACTCCACCTACAAAAGCGGCTGTACGCCATTGTACAAAGTTACAAACAATGAAACAATGGTGTCACTACATCCTGGATAAGAATACTATCATTCACTTGATAATAAGATGCTTTAGTTTTTGCATTCATAGAGCAAGGTGGAGAATTCACACCACATGAAATGAATGATATATTTGCAACAGGTCCATTTGGTGTTCAAGCAGAAGGGGAAAGATAAGGTAGTTGACTCCTTCAGCCAATCGTTGGTTCATGTGCTCATGACAGTGTTGGATTTATGTGGATGCAACTTCTGTAACTGGGAAAACCTTTACCCAACAGATCTACACTGCTTGTGCAAGGCAAACAGGTTGGTGAATTCTACTTGTTTGACAGTATCTTTACAAGCTTGGGACATCTCTATGTTCTAGATGGTACAACACACTAGAGACTCATCTTGGAGACACATTATACTGAGACAGTTGGACACTTCGATATTACCAAGACATTGGCAGCATTTCAGCAAAATTTCTAGTGGCCTCATATGCATGCAAACATCGAGTGCCACATCTCGTTTTGCATTCCTTGCTGCATCGCCAAGCCTATGAAAAATAATCTAGGGCTACCTTAGGAATCCATCAGTTTGGATTTCTTGAGCAGACTACTACAACAAAGCACCAAACGTGATTCTGTGTTTGTTTTGGTAGATAGGTTCTCCAAGATTGCATGCAAGAAAAGCCTCATTGATTGCCCATGTTTGGCCTTGCCAACATCTATTGTCTCTGACTGTGATCCATGCTTTTATTTTCAACAAGCTCTATGGGCAATGTTGCATTCATTTGGATTGATCTACAACCTTTCATCTGCAAACAAACAGCCGCAGGAATGAGAAGTCATAAGGCACATAAATGGGAAGTCGACAATGCACATATGTTTTTGCAGCACATTTAGAGTGTACACAAACAGGTACAATAGATACTCATATGCTAGCAACAGAAGTACAAAGAATGCCATGTCGTGCACTGCACCCCTCACCCATTTCATGTTGATGACAAAGTTTGGTTGTATCTTTAGAAGGAATGCTTCAAGGGTCTATGCCAAAGATGAAGTCTTTGTGCTATGGTTCTTACACTATTTTGCGCAACTAGTGAGAATGCCTTTGTTCTTGATTTCCAACAATTCTTGGGCCTGCACCTTGTATACAATGTGGAACTCCTTAGACTATACTTTCCCCTTCCTCTGGACACAGCAGTAGTCCAACATACTTAAGAATTGGATCTTGCACATTCACATCCAGCTACAAGGGACAAAATCATTGACACCACAATCTCTCGTACTTGCCACAGCACCCATCAATAGTCTTTGGTAGTCAAAGCCAGGCAACATGCAGATCAGGCTAAGTAGTATAATCTTCAGGAACTGCATGTGCAGTTTTGTTAGCTCATTGCCAATTCAATGGGGGCCATTGCTCCTTGAGGAAGGGAAAATGATCCAAGTGCAACCTTGTGCATTGGTTTTGTCAGCACACTCATCATTACACAACAGTAGTTGTGCAACTCTGCACATAGTGCTTGAGTGCAACTGACAGCATTACTTGGGTACATAATTTGGCACTGCACATTGGCGCAAATGCTTCTGCCTAGTTAGACCATACGTTTGTGACATGTGGGGCATCTACATGCTTGACATTTGGCACCATGCACCCAAGACACCTTACAACATCCACATCACAGGAGATGACAGCATATGGATGTGACACTTGGCAATGTCCCCATCCACATATATCATGCAGCCATATGGGACACATGCCAACATCTACACGGTGCTTAGTTGACAGCCCAATTGTAATACCATGTATAAGTACTGCATTGTACATCGTGTATAATTGGAAAGGAATCTACAGATTCACATCGTAACCCTCTGTAAATGTTTTCCCTATTCGTCATGAATAGAAGTGGCATGTCTGCACGAAGCCTTCTGTTTATTTGGTTTGCGTTTCTGTTTTCCATGTGCACATTCTATGGCATGCACATCAGCCAATGACCTTGGTACATCAAAATGCCATGTTGATAAGGAATGTGTTACCAACTATTTGATTGCGTGGGAATGCCCACGTAAGTTCCAGTTGGCAGCTGATTGCATCACTTTTGAAATCATTCTCAACCACATTTTGAGATGGGTGACATCAGTAACATTGAAAGCATCACTTTTGAAATCATTCTCCGCACATGTTGAAATATGTGATGTGGATTGATTGTCATTAAGGAAATGTTCTGGCAATTCTTGAGACTTGTCACCATTATAAACTCTTTCAATTGCAGTTAATACATAGGATTGATAGTTGATATGCTTCGAGGCCCACTTGGACTGGTTATAAAGCTTGGCATGGTCTGTCCATGCATGTGACAGCACATTTATGAGGGAATGAGTGCCTACAATTATCACTTCACAAACACATACTTGCATTCTCTGGCAGCTGATTGAGCCAATTGCAGTGGCAAGGATTTCAATAGATTTGGGTTGTAGTCCATCTCCTTATCTTGTTCATTACTAGCTAATAGATGAAGATTGTCCCCTAGACCACTTGGAATCCCGATTGTCTATAGTGTTGTTGAGCATCATATGCTATGACTTCCATGTTTGCTGATAGGGGAAACGTACCAGTAGCCGTCAGGGCTAACTTCGTGCATTCGTGCAGAGTGCAAAATAGGTCCGATTTCAAATTTTTTTTTGGGCTTCTTCGTAAGTGAGTTAGGACCTTACAAAGAAAAATTTGGCTTCTGGGTATTTAAAACGTGCCTTGTAGAACCCGTAAAGTGAAAGGTGCTCAAAAAGGGTGTTTTTAAACCTCCGTCCCCTACATCTTTACCACTTCACCAGTACCAGTTCATTTAGACAACCAATAAAAAACCACAAAAATTTAAGGTGTTTTCAATAATTTTCAATGTGTTTTATTTTTTTTTGGTCAACTACACATTCAATAGTGAACATATATTGGTGTAATTTGTAAATTTTTATTGGCATAATTAAAACAATGTAATGACTAAAATGTAAACGGTTATTGGGGGGCCAGGTGAACAAGGAGTAAACAACAATTGGATCATGAACGGCAATTGGGGGTTTTCCCCTAATATATTAGTTTTTTTCTATTGGTTTCTTTTATAACTCAATGTTTCTTCTAGTAGAACCAGGTAAGTGTAATTCTGTTGTACATAATTGTTCAGACTTATGTTTTTGTTTAGTTAGTTTTTATTTGTTGTTGACTCCCTTGCATTTTGATAATTAAATATGCTTATTCTGCAAATTGTAAGAGTTTATTTTTCTGAAGTAAATTGATACTGTTTTTCTCTTGCACAGTACTTGGATAACTTTCATAAAGTCATTAAGTGCCTTTTTTTATTTCAAGATTATGTTTTCTCCTTGTTGATTTACTTCACTGAATTCTTTTTTGAGTGCAGATAGCTTGAACAGCTTTCCTCGTCGGACACAGAGTTCTGTTGAGCTTCAAAACCAGACCGCGCAGCAACAAGAAGATAGTGTGTTGGGGACTCTTAGCAGTGAACAGAGTGCAGGTCAGGCTTCTACCATACAGCCTGCCACAAGTAATGTTATTAACAATGTAAATAATTCAGTCAACATGTCATTTCATACAAACTCGACAAGCAGCATAGCAGGACCTCCCCACCAAAACTCAGCAAACTCCAGGCTGGGTAATCTCTTGACCACTGTCACAAGTTCTTTTGCGAGTACTGTTGAGGTTCCATCAAATTCTTTGCAGCAGTCACATGTAAGCCCTGTTTCATCTTTTGCTAAATCGATGCCGCTGGGTTCTAATCCTCTGCAAGTTTCTTCTTCTGCTGTTCAACCAACCACATCCGTTCAATTTGGCCCTCTTAATGCTAATGCTAATGTTCTGCAACAGCATTCTGTGCAAACTGCAGAGCATCATCAGAGTGACTCAGATAGTTGTGTTCAGCACATCATACAGGAGATGATGATGTCATCTCAATTAAATGGAGGAGCCCCTTTGCAACCGGGTGTTAGGGGGTCTAACATTGGAGGCAATCATGGTGTAAATATGGGAATAAGCAACTCAATGTGTGACATGAAGAGTTTGAATGGAATGATCCCAATAGGTAATGGTTCTGCAGCTCTTAAAGGTGCAAATGGCATGGTTGGAAACCGTTTTTCAAGCAATACAAATGCTGACACAAACAGCATGGGAGGAATTGGCTCAATGCCTGGCTCAACAAATAATATGATGTCCATGGGCAACAACATAACTATGACTAATAATACAATGACATTGAATGGGAGGGTCAACGTAACTTCCATGCCTCAAAATCTTATAATACAAGATTCTAATTTCAATCTCCAACAGGATTTGGGAGGGAATAGATTGTTGAATAGCTTTAATAGTTCGGGTGGCTTCAATAATATGCACTTTGATTGGAAATCTCCTTAAGAGGGGACTGAAATTTCCACTGGAATCTCTGCTTGTTAACAAAGGTTTGTGGGTTATATAGCATTTGTAGAAATACACAGTGCTAATGCTATCTGTCCTAATCAGCATCAGTAAATTCAGCTCCAATAAGTCTAGTTGGATTCAACAATTTCATGATGGTAATGGATATTTATTCTTGGTGCCATCATGTTGCACTGTTCGAGGTTGAGGTTAATTTATTGGGCCAACTTTTTGGCCCCCAGATAGAATGTGCATTAATCCACTAACACCCTCACTGAGAGAAGCTTCCCAGCTTCAAAATGAGAGTTCTTGAAAGGAGCTCCTACCCCCACTGATATTTTTGTAACTATATCAATTGCCCAACAGGTTGGGGGGTAAGGTGCAGTTGGAAGCACCAGTTTTTGCAGTGATAATTTTACTTCAAAGCAAGATAGTTTATACTTCCTATTCTTGACAAATGTCTTCATCTAGAACGGACTCTATATGAAAGCAGTACTAGTATTGTAATTTATTCAAATTCATTTGCTTACTTCACCTTTAACAGAACTTTCCCGCTGGTATTTTCATAAGCTTTTTAAGAAAAGGCTTGTTTTTCATGAAGTTCATTCAGTTGCAGGTGTAATGTTATTTTGGATTTGGGCAGTTGAGCCTGTATGAGGAAAAACGTCATCCAGCAGGATCTGTCTGTGGGCTGCATGTTGAACATGCAGGTGTTTGTCTGCCAATTGCCTGCTTGCCTTTGTACATGGCAGGTGTGGCATCTCTGGTCTGACATATTTCTTCGTACTTGTGTAGAATAAATAGTAAAACTAAAAACCAAACAACAAGGAGGGGGTTATTTAGATTTGCTCACTAATTCAAGAAGTTGATACTTTGAGATGCAAATAATTGTCAATAAGCCAATTCACACTCTTGCCTTCTTCAGATTTTAAATTTGCTGGAATTGAGGTTTTATTTTAAAAAAATGTATAAAATATGAACACTGCTATCAAATAACTTGATGATACCCTCTAAAATTGCATGATGTGAAATTGAATTTGAAGCAAGCCTCTGCATTCCAGAGCAACATAAAAGGTCATATTACATATGGTGAATTATCTTAATATCACGAAGTTTCAATTCATTTCTGTCGTTGACATGACTGCAAATGTCAAACTATATCATTTAAAGCATCACGGGGCGTGGGAGCTGTTAGCTTAAAACAATACCTTGGGCTTTTGAAAGCAAGCTGCTAGGCTTCACAGTGTATGCTGTGGATGAAAGCACAGAGAAAGGTAGATTATATTTTGATATTCCTTGTAATGTGGTTGGATATGTTTCTGGAAGCATCCAAACATAAGACATGAAGCGAACTCTCCTTTCTTTAGTATATGCAGACAGCTTTAATATGAAACCATTGTTTATTTATGAACCGAATAGATAGAGTTAGCATGGGGATAAAGTTCTGTTGCTGTTAAATGGATTCTAGTCCAATGAAACACCGAGGGAATGCATTCATATGCAGAGCATTAGGGCCAATTAAAATAAGAGATTTAAAACATCTGAATTAACATTTATAGTCCTTGCTTTATACAGGTCAATTGTATCAGGGACTAATAATGATTAGAAACCTACTTTACAGTAAGTTTTTGAACTCAGTTTAATACCCAGGAATGAAAATCTTCCAGGATGTATCAAATTCATTTAACTAACATTTTACTCTTTTTAATCACTAAAGAATTGCAATGCTTATTGCAGTTTAATTTTATTCAACTGTCTAGACTTTGATGCTATCTCATTCTAGCTAATTTTCTTAGCTTTGCCATGCACAATTAAAATTTTCCTGGACAGGATGTTAAAAAGGTTCACAAAACCCAAAATTGCATAAGCACCACAACCCAAATCACTGTTAACAATTGAAAAAAAGCAGTATCACAATGCCGTCTCTTCTCCCACCCTCCGCTGAAACCTTTCTGCATTCAAATATTGAGCTGCTCAACGCAGTCGGGGGTGTCAGTGGCTCTGGTGGCGGTGTTGGGTCTGTCCGTGGATTTGGTGGGTTTGCCTTGGTTAAACCCTTTGGTTGGTTTGGGTGCCAACCCCTTGGTTCTCCCGTGCTTGGTTGGCAGTTGAGTTGGGTCACTGCAGCTCAAGTGGCAGTGAATGGTGGTCCTGGTCCTTCCTTCTGTCGTGGTGGGTTTGACTGTGCCCTCTTCTCCTTTGCCTGGGAAGGCTCACTTGCTGCCATGTTCCCTTGCTCCTCCGGTTGTGGTTTGTGGTAAGGAGGTGGTTGAAAATGATTTTTTTAGTTCTTGCCGCAGTCTTATTTGTAGACTCAATGGGCTTTGGCCTTCCGGATCTGATTTACATCTGTGGGCCTCAGAATCTTGGAGGCCTCTCACCAAGGATGTTATTGAACTTTACCCTTGCGCTAGGGGTTTCTTTATTGTGTGTTTTACCTCTATTGAAGGCATGGAAGTAGTGTTGAATGTTTGGTTGTGGTTTTGGGGAGAGCTCTCTCTCTCTCTCTCTCAAACTGTGGTTTCCTTCTTTCAACCTGCAGATTGAATCCCTCAAGGCTGTGCCTGTTTGGATAAGATTGCCTTAGCTTCCTCTCCAATATTTGGAGAATTCTTGCTTTGAAGATATTGGCAATGCTATTGGGCAATTTTTGAAGGTGGACACTACCTCGACAAACATTGGCCACTCAATCTATGCATGTATTTTAGTGGACATAGACATCTCCAAGCCTCTTCACGGAGAGGTGGTTTTGATGGTGGAAGATAGGAAATGAGTTCAGTCACTTGACTATGAGAACCTCCCTTTTCGGTGCAGATGGTGCTTTGCCATTGGTCGCCTGGCTTTTGAGTATATTTACTCATCGTAGGAGTGTGGAGTCTTCTACTTGGTGTCATGATGCCCTTTCTGACCATTTGATTGTGGATGCCCCTATTGCTTCTCTACAATTGGTAGTTGAGGATTCTGCTTCCCTCTCATCGGATGTTGCTATTGCTCTTTTGGAGTTTTCCTCTTGGGTTGATATAGCTTTTGATGGGACTTATTTTGTTCTAGTGACTCTGTTTGGGGATTTTGGGGGGTTTCACGATGTTGCACAGGTGATGGAGCTCTCTACTCCATTGGATATTCTTTTGTTCTCTTTGCATGTGGTTTCCTTGGAGGTGGTGGTGGGGGAGGATGACCCCTTCTTCCAGTTCAGTTGATCTGGATGTAGATGTTTCTTGGATGATTGTCCAATGAAGGAAGATATGTCTTCCTAAATCGGTTTCGTACTCCCATCCCAAGGTTAAGGGGGTGAGGATTGATAGGAAAAAGTCAGACACTGTTTAGCTGCCTCCTGTTGTTTTAGTTGTTCTATGGTTTGTGGACTTGAGGTCCCTTGAGTTTGGTTCATTGCAGCTTGGCTGTAATTTTTGTGTGTAAAGGGTTTTGGGACCCTTTCAAAACCTGTTTTCCCTCAATCAAAAACAATTGAACAAGTCACAACAGCATTAACAATAATCTTTTCTATATTTATATTTTTTTGTCTCCACTATTTACAATCAAATTTCTACATTACTGAACCTCATATAATAGGTAAAATCCAATTAGTACTTTCTGACTGCATTAAATTTTATACATAAATATAATTATCAGATATTGGTAGCGATCTTTCTACATGGCGTTCATCATTGTTACCAAGTTTGGCAATGCAAAAGGACCGAGTTGAAGTGTTGGTTACCACAAATTCCAATCATCTCACGAGCATCTTTGCTACACTCAAGAATAGATTATTTATTGCGCTTCTGCATACAGTCTACTTTTCGACTATAAGAGAAGTTATGTTGTATAGACCATTATATTTATCCTTAAAAATTTCGTTAACATTGTTTACCAAATATTGAACTTATTAATATGAAAAAATGGTATTTGAACAAGTTTAGGGACAAGAATTTCTAGATAATGAAAGTTGAATTCTTACTAAAAAGTGCCGAGACCCAAACCGGAATTTTCTTGCAAAGTCATTTTTATATACAATTTAATTTATTTTTATAATATGCTCAATGTTTGTGTAAGCAATAAAATGGTTCAAGTATAAGGTGGTTTGTTGACTTCATTCCTTAATTGATCAAACCAAAAATATGAGACCAACTACAAGACTTGAGAAATATTAGATTATAGGATTGATATCTCATTTAGAAAACACGAGTCTTAACACAATTGAGTTTTGATGTGATCAAATTAGTTTGCTTTCTTAAGAATTATGCTAGACTAACAGAACTTTACTTAGATTTGTGGTGAAATAAGCTGAAATTTGGGACGGCAGATTTATTGCATGGAAGCTAAGAAAATAGACGACTAAGCAACTGAGAATTATTTTTTTGGAGAAATCCAATGTTGAGAACTCAGAAAAGTGGCGGTGTTTCCTCGTTTGCACTATCATAATGCAAATTTTAAAATCAATCATTCAAATCGAGTCTTAAAGAATATTGTCGATCTTCTTCAACATTGCTATAATATTTTACTTGGAAACATTGCCCAAAACAAATATTACAACTAGTTGCTTGCAGATCCCACAGCTCTAGACGTGAAAATTAAATGACCTCAAACATTATATTTGACGAATATTACAACTAGATGTTTGAAGATACCACATCTCTCGACTTGAAAATTAGATGACCGCACGCAATATATTTATATAATTGAATTAGTGACTTCACATGCCAAACATTAGGAAAGGACATTAAATGAAATGTTTCAATTCGGTACGTGGGCAATAAAGGTTTATTTTTGCTATTTTAGGAGGAACCCGAGTTGGCTATATATACTCTAGTGAACATGATGTCTTCGAGATATATGAAAGATGTGTACATCTTTGGGACATGTTTAAGATGTGCCCTTGAGATGGGCTACAAATGGTGCTCGTATGGTCTAAATTGACGATGCAAATGAGGGAAAGAAACCTAGTTCCAATTCAAAGTTCCTTAGAATTGTGTCAGTTGAGGGTTCTTTATAGGACAACAAGGCTATTTCAAGAGAGGTTTGGGCATTGATGCTATTGATGAAGACATCCTAGATGTAAGGCTAGTCTAAAGAATCTTGTGACATGCTTCGCAAGATGTTTTTTTTGTTGCAATCAATGCTTTATTTAAAACCTACCTTGATGATCTATTAGTAGGAAGGAAAGTTTCATAAAGATTTTGATAGTTATATTTATTGGAAGTAGTTATTATTCATACAAAATGCATCTACGCACATGGATTATGGATTATACATATATGATCAGTGGGCATTTTTTTTGGTGATCATTCAAACAAATCCCTTAGACAAGTGCACCTTCCCCCTCCCCCTATGGTTGTGGTTATGTTTATATTAGTAAATTTACTATGGTTTGGTTCATATAGGTAAGTTGGTTGTACTTTTTGTGAGCTTGAAATTTGTCTTTATGGAGCTTATGTAGTTGGTAACAAAACTATCTAGCTCAATTGATTCCTACTAAATGGTAGTGGCTGGCACTAATCAAATATTGCTTAGGCTAGAGTCACTCTTGTTATTCAAGGTAGTTTGTTGAAATGGATGAAGTCCCCTTGTGGCAGATCAACATAGCTATTTTTGTTGCTATTTCTCATCATTTCTAAGTGTTTGGAGAAGGCTAATTTCTTTGAATAATACAAAGGATTGTTGAGTTGAATGATAAACACACATGTTTGCGTCATGTTAGCTTTAGATTAGTAGTAGACACTTTTTGAATCATTTCTATTAAACTAATTAGTGGCGACTTGGTACCTCTTACACAACCATATGATCCATATCTATGGAGATTGGGAGCCCTATATATCTATTAGTCAAGGGCCTAAGATATAATTAGCTAATTAGAGAGCAAAATAACCAAACCTTTAGTTTAGTAGGGGAGAGGACCCGGTAGTTGAGCACCCTAACTTCACGCTTGTCAAAATCTTATGTGGAAATTTCAAAAAATTCCCAATTTTTTAAAACAACTTGCTTGGCAACACCCCTGCTTATAACTAATGTTTCAGGGCCACATCATCAAATATGATGCCACATTAGCATACTTTTTGTTGAGGTGTCCAAAAAGGTCCAAAAAAAGTGAGACTAATACTTGTGCATTAAATCATGTTTTATTGGTGCGCTGATGTGACATCACATGGTTTGTTGATTTATCGATCTAAGGAATACATATTATTCAATTATTGGTAGTTATCATCAACACTAACAACTTTAAAGTCACAACTATTGGTTCAATATTGTTAAAAATATTGGGCATTAAATCAACAAATCCTATAACAACTATTGGAACATGCTCAACTATTGGGTCCTTTCTCCTACCTCTATTATGAAGGACCAAGTATATAACTCGATGCTTCTTCCTTTAGCATAAGATGGTCAATTTGGACTCCTCTTTGCGATTCCTAATTCCTAATGAATGGGATGAGATGGTTGTGGCTTCAATATGGAGATTCCTTGGGAATTATAGTTAGTGGTGATGGGAAATTGCCATCCATAGGGGGATATGAGATCTATTTGGTGGTGATGGGGAAGCCATCACCATCCATTAGTATATGAGTGATTGAGTGCCATATGTTGAAAGATAATATTTTATTAAGTTCAATTATATGAATAACAATGCAGTCTACTTCATGTTTGGAGTCAAAATGACAATTTTAACTAGAAAGAGAAGCAACCAACATTGATGACTATGTTGTGGGTAAATGTGAATGTTACTAGAAGCATTTTGGAAGAGAAATAAAGGTAAATGCATTTTGTTTGTTGTAGTTTTAGTTTGCAAGGAGAATATCTACAAAAGTCAATGTGTAACAAAGATAATATATTAATGACAATGAATTTATGAACCTCAAAATTCACATACCACACTATATAAATGATGGAAGGCAATCAAAAGAATATATTCATGACAATGAATTTATGAATCTTTGAGTTGATATACTTTGAATGTTTTCATCTCATGAGACTCAATAGTTCAATTTTACTTCATCTTGGCTATGTTAGGAGTTTGTCAAATTCTTTTGCTTATTCTAGATTTGCTTATTGTTTATCCTAGTGTGACATCTCTATGTGAGTTTATGAAGCTTCAAGAGAGTCTTATTGAACATGTGAATTATCGTTATATTACCTTTAAACCTTTTTAAGAATTGTGTAATGTTGAATGCATGCATACACAATTTGTTTCTAAGCATACTATATTCTTTGATTTGTTAAGTATATATTAAATTGTAAATTATTATGGGAACTTCAAGAGTTGTGGATCTTCAAATGTTTGGATGGACTATGTAGTACACTGTCTTTGATTGATGGAATTTGTTATTTGTTTGTGTCTATTGGGTCTTAGGAATATACACTTGACAATGATTTTATAGTCTAAAGTGGAGGTATTCAATTTTTAGGAATTTTACATATTTAAAAATAATATCTCAAAAATAACTTATATGATACTATTTATTATTGTAGACACCTAAAATAACTAACACATTTCATCTCATCACCACATCATTTCTCATCAATTCCTTTGACTATTAATTAAATAATTTTAATAATTGAATTAAGCTAACACACCATTCATATCAATTTCTCTCATCCACATTAATTAAATATTTTTTAATTATTTAATTATTCCATTAATGTCTTTCATCCACATTAATTAATTATTTTTTAATTATTTAATTATTTAATTATTGTCTTTCATCCACATTAATTAAACTAGCAATCTCACCTTGGTGTGCAATGGGTATGCCGAAGAGGTGGGGAAGGTCAATGGGGAAAAATTTGGTCTTTTAGTTACATACATTTGTCTAGCACATAAGGTCAATTGGTAGAATTTTTAGAAAATGATGTTGTTTGTGCAACAAAGGTGTAAATGAAGAAGCAATAGCTTCAAATAAACTATACATCCACCTAGAAAGATCCAAACACAACTAAAACAAAACCTTTGAATGAGGAAGATAATCAGGTTCCATTACTCTCTTTTCTCTCCTTTTTTTGTTCCTCCCTTTAGGTTATATTTATCCCCTCTCTTAGTCAATAAAGCTATTGGATTCTTTATATGCTATTTTTTTTAAATTTATTTTAATAAAAAGGGGTAAAAACTTTATTGAAATCAATAAATTAATAGAACACAGAGATTAGGGAACCAAAAGGCTCTCAAAAAAGAAAACACCAAAGCACCCAACCAAGACAGAAGCCACCTCCCACACAACAACAAACACCTCAGCCAACCATATCACTAGAAATGAACCCCTCTAAATCTTGACAATAATCAGGGGATAACTGCCCTAACCTTCAATCCTCCAATTATCATCATGCTCTGAAGCCCACTTGGCCAAACAATCAACAACTCTATTCCATTCTCGCGGGATGGTATAAGACACCACCTCCAACATGGAGCATAACTACAGAATCTGACAAACAACCAAAGCAACCTGCCAATTAACATCAACCAAAATCTTCTCATTCAACATATTAACAATAATCTGTGATCAGATTCACAGATAATCTTACGCCATCCCAAAGACAAGCACACTCAATAGCCCAAAGAACGCCAACCCCTCCATAAAGTTGTTAGAACCCTGCCCCTTATGAATGGAGAAAAAGAAAATAACCGAGCTAGAAAAATCTCTACTAACTCCACCAATCCCAACATGCCTCGGATTACCCCTGGAGGAACCATCAGTATTGATTTTCAAAACATCCGTTGGAGGAGGTAACCATCTTCCAACCCTTTGAACCTTCTTTTTAGCTCGCCTACCCCTTCTGACACAAGCAGATTTAGGAGTCAAGCCCTGGAAACCCAATCTATTCACAATCTCATCATCGCTCCTTTCCAAAGGATACACCACTTTGAATTTGGCTTCCACCATCTCCTGGATCATACTTACAATTCTATGCCAAACCTGTTGAACCATTAGCCCATCCCCACGAAAAATCTTACGATTCCTTTCCAGCCAAATTTTCCAAAGGATGAAGGTAGGACTAATGCACCACATAATTTGGAGGAAAGATGCATGTGTAGGAGGTCTTCCCAGACTATTCCCGAACTCAAAAAGAGAAGAAGCATGAACGCAAGGATGCTTCCAAACATCCCACCAAAAATGCCAAAGCAACATAGAAAAAGGACAATGAAAAAATAGGTGGGAAGAATCCTCCTCATTGCATCCAAACACAACACAAACAGAAGGGCCCTGGAATCCTCGCTTCCGAAGATTATCCAAGTCAAACATCTGTTCCGGGCCAAAGTCCACACAAAACAATTACACTTCGGCCAAGAGAACTTGTTCCGCAAATTTTTCCACCATGGAACCTCCACCCCACCATACTTATGAGCCAACAACTCCTGATACCCACTAGCCACAATGAAAGCACCCTTAGGATTCAAACACCAAGATAAGATATCCTTATCCCAAAGAGAGCTACACTCTATACCAACCAAAATATTTTTTAAGCTCAACACAATCCTCCTCCAAACCAACAATAGGCCAATCGCAAGGATCCTTCCACCTAGCCCCCTGGCCATCTGCCCACAGGAATAAGAAGTCTTAAAATTGATCACCCTTGACCATCCAGCCTCCAGAAAGCGCTAGCTAAGGATTCACCAAGTTAGGATACTGGCACAATAAGGGGGAGAAACCATCCCAAGAGTCAGACCAAAAGAGAGCCTCGTCCCCCCTATTACATATCTAGAACAAGCCCTCTTTGATCAGAGCAACCCCTTTCTTAAGCGTTCCCCAAATTACAGAACCTTTTTTCCCCACCAGAGGATAACGAGGAATCTCTTCCTTCGAGATCCCCCTAAGAAACTTATGAGATGAAATCTTGGCCCAAACATGATCCTGTTCCAAACACCACCTCCAATATAGCTTTGCATCCAAAGCCAACCCAGTCAGAGCTAACTGTTGCAACCAAAGATCCCCAAACTGATTCGGACTGCAAAAAATATCCCACTTCGCCAGGCTCCACTTAGAGGAAGACAAGCTGCCTGCCCATAAGAATTGTCTAGCCAAAGAGTCCAAATCCTTAACAAACCCAACGGGAGCCACCTGAAGTATACATCTATAGTTGGGAAGAGCCTGCACCATTGATTTGAGCAACTGAACCCACCCAACAAAAGACAACCATCTATGAGTCCAATGATTAACTTTCACATGAAACTTGTCAAGAATATTCTACCAAGACTCCCTAGGAAGATTACCAAAAGAGATAGGAATGCCAAGATAGGTTAAAGGAAGAGAACCAATTTGAAATCTCAGAATACAAGCAATCCTCTACTGAATGAGCCGCGGGGTATTAAAGAAGTAAATGAAGGATTTATCATGATTAATCATTTGACCAGAAGCAGCAAGATAAGTATCCAAGGCATTGCACAAATTAGTGGCTTCACAGACCTTAGCCATACCCATCAAAGCAGTATCATCCAAAAATTGCAAGTGAGATTGGGGGGGGGGGGAATCCATTACCCCACACCCACCCTTGGATAAGGCCCAAAGCCACATTTCTCTTCAACAATCTTCTCAAACCTTCAACAATAAGAATGAATAAATAGGGAGAAAGAGGATCCCCCTGATGAAGGCCCCTAGAAGCTCCAAATAAGGAATATGGTTCACCATTTATCAATACTGAAAAAGAAGTGGAAGTAACACAACTCATCAACCATAAAACCCACTCTTCCGCAAAACCAAAAGTAGAGAGAACTTTGTGCAAGAAAGACCATTTAACTCTATCATAGGCCTTAGCCATTTCCAACTTGATGAACATAGCCTTTTCTTTGGAAGCCGCCATAGAGTGAATAACCTCAGTGGCAATGACCACACCATCCAAGATTTTCCTATCCTCCACAAAGCCACATTGTTCCTCAGAGATAGGTTTGCTAAGCCACTGCTTCAATCGATCAATAGTCAACTTGAAAATAATTTTATACACCACATTATAGAGAGATATAGGATGCAATAGTTCAAACATTCTGCACCCTCACACTTGGGAATAAGAGTAAGAAAGGTGGAATTCAAAGCCTTCAACATTTGCTTGCTCCTCTAAGATTTACGAACTAGAGCCAGCAAATCCAAATTGATAATGTCCCAAAATTCTTGAAAGAACTCAATTGGAAAGCCATCAGGACTAGGAGCTTTCCCCTTCATTTGAAAAAAAATAGCCTCCAATTCATCCAGGGTAATGCATCCCAAGAGGTGCTCATTCATCTCACTAGTAACCAAAGAAGGAATGTAGGCCAACACTTGATTTTCTTCACATAACACATCCCGAGAATCCTCTCTAAATAAGGAAGCAAAATACTGCAAGGCTTCATCCGAGATATCCCCTAAAGAAGATAAATGTTCACCTCTTTCATTTACAAGAAAAGGAATCAAATTACCATGTCTCCTGGCTTTCACAGAGTTGAAGAAGAAGCTAGTGTTTTTGTCCCCCTCTTGTAGCCACTCGACCCGAGCCTTTTGTTTCCAATAAATTTCCTCGCGCAACTCACATTCCTCCAAAATTTTCAGCACCCTTTCCTCCTCCTTGAGAGAGACCTCAGAAAGACAAAACTCTCTAATCTCCTAGGTGATAGCATCCAAATTAGCTTGAGCAACAGCCTTAGCATGGAGAATATTACCAAAACACTACCTGCTGTTCCATATTTTGAGCTGGTACTTCACATACTGTAGCTGTTTGGAAAAAGAGTACATAGCGGTGCCAAAAGCAAGTCTCCCCTTACTTCACCGGTTAGTAACATGATCATGAAGAGAAGGTTCTCGCAATCACATAAGCTGAAACTTGAAAGAGGGAGAACGAGCTACTCGAGCTGAAAAAATATATAATTTGATACACCAGTGATTTGAGCCCCTCCAGTCCAGAATTTTAGAACAAGTAGACCAAGAACCACCAACCCAAAAACAAGAGATCAAGAACATGTATAACCTCTCAGCAATCCAATCCTCCCCCAACCTCCTATTATTCCAAGTAAACTTACCATTACTTGTCTTAATGACCACTAGATTCAATGTAGAAATATTATCCCAGAGAAGAAAATAAGAAGGCTCTAACCTCAAAATTCCACCCTTTTTTTCATCCAAATTAGTAATGGCATGGAAATCACCTACAATAATCCAAGGAAAAAGAGGAGCATAGCTCTGAATACACCAAATATGAGACCACAAGTACTGCTTACTTGAAAAATCAATAGGAGCATAAATATTAGTAAGAAGGATAGTCTCACCCATTTCCAAGCTCATAGCCACCACTGACATGGAAGACTTGCAAGACATCCACCAGAGAGGGTAGATCTTAAGAGGATTCCAAATATAGGCCACACCCCCTACACTACCTTGGGCACTAATGCACTGGAATTGACCTCGCCCCCACAATTTAGGCATCCAACCACCCATATTCTCAACCGACAACTTAGTTTCCTCTAAGAAAAGTACATCAAGAGAATGCTTTCCCACCAAATCACGAACAAATTTTTGTCGAGGGTCACTGTTCAAGCCCCTTACATTCCATGGAAGGATGATCATTTCAGAGGATTAGAGAAGTGAGAGTCCAAAGTCCTAATGGAACTTGACTCCACCAAAGTTTCCCCCATCAACTTTTTTCTCTAAGTGCTTACGCCCAACCTTGGAGGACTTCTCAACAACCCCTTTTTTTCAATATTTCTGAAGAATCCCCAACGAAGGGGAAGCCTTGTTTCCTTTTTCCAAATCAGCCCCTGCAACCAATGGAAGAGAAATTTCTCCCCCACCCTTCTTTGTAGGCGAAATGACCTCAAGCCCCACTGAAACTGTCATACTAAGGTCAGTGTCCATTTTCAAAGCGCCACCATATTGTGTACTTTGAATATTCTCAAAAATATTGCCCTCATTTCCAAAACCTCTTGATCCATAGCCAACACGCCCAGATTCACCTCCTATTGACTAAGATCATCCAAAACCTCAAATCTATTAAAAGTGTCCTCTTCTTGACGATCTTTAAAAGACCTCTTTTACCCACTATTCCTATTACGAGTTTTAATAGGAGTGAAACCCTCTGAACCAACAACATTACCAACATTACCAGAAATAGGAGCTTTGCCTTTATCAGCCTTAATGGGGTTGCGAGGAGGCTGCAAAGTCTGAGACTCATTGACTTTGGCCCTAGGACATCTTCGCTACAAATGACCATATTCATGACATAAACGACAACAAAAAGGAAAAGCATCATAATCCAACTGTTGCACCCAAGAATACGTACCCGCATGAATTTCCAAAGAGTCTAGAAGTGGATTACTCAAATCAATCTCAACACAAATGTAAGCAAAATTCATTACCTTTCTATCTTGGGTTTGTCGAGAAGGACCCACTGGTTTCCCCAGTAGTGCAATAACCATTTGCAAGATATCATTGTGCCAACATTCAACAAGAAATTGAGGAAGATGAACCCACACCAGAACCTTATTCGACAACTCCTCCGACGGATTGATCCCAACCTACCATGGCTTAATAAATAAGCCAATTTGGTTATGAAAATAAGGCCCCTCCTCGAAAACATGGTTGTGATCAACCATACAGTTAAAAACCACAATGAAATAACTATTTGCTAGTAGCATAATCTCCATTTCACCCTCTGAAGCCCAAGTCCGCTAAGCCCATGATTCCAAAAATTGGAGCGAAACTTGCAAACCCATAAATTTGCAAATCAATGCATGCTTCGAGAAATACTCAATATCTTCAGCTATTGACTCTGGTTGAATTACCAACACTTGTATTTATTTGCTTCACTCCAAGCATCCATTGATTTTCAGGATACGAGGTCTCCCAGATGGAGCAAACCCTCCAACCTCCAAATCCTTATCAAATAGATTATTCTCAACCACTCTCATTGCATGAGATGACGAATTTGTTCCAAGAGTAGAGTGAAAATCCAGAGAGGATTTAATGCTAGAAGCCTCCCCTAGATCCATTGCTATGTAAAAAGAGATCCACAAACTGAACCACCCAAACCCCACCCGGGAAACAAGAAGAAAGAACCTCCTTCCACGCTTAAACTACACACAAAACGTACACACAGACAAAGGAAAAGACAAAGCCCTTATGCCTCCCCCATCAACGCCAAACACCACACCGTAAAAGTAAATAGAAGGAAATGACCCCCCCATGATAGCAAGAAAAAACCCCACAAGAAAGAGCTCCCACCGATTGCAGATCAACCAACATGCAATAGCAGCGAACACAGGAGAAAGGGAAGTTGCGGCCGGTTACAGGCTGCAGGCTTCCATACCCGTGCAACCCAAAAACCTCCTCATTGCGTCCTTCTTTCCCCTCCTTTATATGTTAATTTAGTTTGCGATATAAAAAGATATTATTTATTATATCTCATAATTTGCATTGTAGAATATAATATATAAATAGAATAGTAATTTAAAAATTAATTTGATAATTGATCTCTCTCTCACTCCCTTTTTATCCCTCAATCTCTAACTCTTTTTGTTCATTTGTCCCTTTGTATCTCTTATATTTCTCTCTCACGCTCTATCTTGCCACCTATATATCTCTTTGTCTCTACCTCTCTATCCTCTCTCTCCCTCCCTCTTTATCTCTTTCTACATCTTTCTCTTTCTTACTATCTATCTAAATCTCTCTTTCTCTCACTATTTTTTTAGTTTCTCTCTCTTTATATATATACCTATCTCTATATAGAATTGTCTCCCCCTCTATCTCTTTTTTTTACTTCTCTCCCAAGGTGGTTAAAGTACTGGACTTTTATATGTTATTTTAATATGCATATATTAAAATATAATAAGTACTAATTATAATTAATATTTATATTCAATTTCAAAGTTGTAGAACATATAGAAATTTTAATTTAATATTTATGATTATTTTTATATTATGAGAAATAGAAATAAAGATATTTAAAATAAACATTGTTTTAATGATCTTTTCATTTACTAAGAGTATGTGCACAAACTTGAAGAATATTGAATTTTAGCTTTTAGGAACTAATAATAGGTATCTTATAATCTTAATAATCCTACCATTCAAATATTTAAAATTCAAATAATTGTGTGAAGGAAATGACGTGAAAGAAAATTTGTATCAAGGTGAAAACACTTTTTCCTTTTCTCCATACCATATGAATCTAACAAGTTCACCAAGACTTAAGAATCCATAGATGTTGTTATTCTAATCTTATTGAGTATGAATTTGATTAAACTTATTTTAGTTTATCTATTGAATCACAACAAAGCACTTCTTAAAATATATAATGATTAAGAAAATATATATAGTTTGGACTAATATATTCCTTCAAGTTGGAAATAATGTTTTTTGAGAGAATTTTTAAAGAAAATTTAACTTATATAATTCTATCCTTAATAATGATAAATATTATATATTAGTAAAAAAAATAAATTATAATATAAATAACATAATTATATATATATTTTCCTGCTTAATCAATCAAAAACATAATTATATATATATGAGATAATTATAATATAAAATAATATTGTATATATAAAATAGTTATTCATACTATTTTTAATGGTTAATTAATTATAGTATTAATATATTTATATTTATTTTTTGCCAAATATAATTCTTTGTACTTATATGTCTTAAAATGCTCACCAATACTGTACAAATAATATTTACATTTATTAACCAACGAATGATGATCTTCCATGGAAAAGGGATGAAAGAATTAGAGGACACAATGAAAGAGATGAAGGTGGGGCAAATAGATTGACAATTGTTCACCTTATAAAAAAACAACACTTTCTTTATTGCGTCACTACAATGCATAATGCAGAGACTTAGGTTTTAGCCATGATTTTGATCACAGAAGCTTGAAACAACATGCATAAGAAGCATCACAGAAACCCCCAATTAAGGCCACGTGATAATTAAGGTAAGAAAGAATTAGATTGGATAGATGAACTTCCCAGTGCTACCAACATCGAGGTCAACATCATTTTTGAAATCCATATAGTATTTTTTTTTTGGTTGGTAAACGCTTTTGACTGGAGCTATGAACCAGTGGGGTCACAATGGGGGACCCCATCCCCAATTTTTGTCTCATGCAGTTGTATCTTTTTCTCCCCGTCCTCCTGCCTCCGTTCTCCTTCCTCCTCGTCTCCCTTCCTTCGTTTGCCTCTCCCTTCCTCTGTTCTCCTTCCTCCCGTCTGCCTCTCCCTTCTCCCGTTCTCCTGACTCCCGTTTCCCTCTCCCTTCCTCCGTTCTCCTCTCTCCCGTCTGCCTCTCCCTTCCTCCGTCAGTCTCTCCCTTCCTCCATTCTCCTCTCTCCCGTCTCCCTTCCTCCCATCTTCGCCGATCTTTCCTCCCGTCTCCTTGGCTCTCTTCCGCCGATCTTCCTCCCGTCTCCCTGTCTCTCCTCCGTCGATCTTCGTTTCACCACACACCTCCGCCTGTGGATTCTCCATGCCACCCTCTGACGCCCGCAACTCAGTCATAACTTTTGGTCTACTATCCACCAAGCACCAACTACGTCCGCTGCCAGTTTTGTCCACCATTCTTCCTGCGTCAGGCACACGGGCTCGAGCAAACTCGAACCCAAGACCTCCCATGTGGAAGGCGCGCAGCTTACCACTGCGTTGCGGGGTCATCCCCAAAATCCATATAGTATTAACATTATATGTATATAATATACTTAGTAAAAATTAATATTAATATTATATATTTACAACTATTTAAATATATACTTAGGGAAAAATAGAATCATAATACATTGATTATAATCCCTTTTCTATCTGTTGTCACCAAGATTGCACTTGTACTACAAAACCTTTTAAAAGTTCTACAATCCAGTGAAACATTGGAATAGTTTCAGGTTGTGGGTACCCTATGACGAAACTAAACCTCCAGATTCTAGACTGGTTCCTATATGATGATCAATTAGGTACTTGAATGATTTGTTTTGAATTTTTCATGACTCTCATGTATTGATGTGAATGAGAGGGTGTCCTCCTGATATGCTGGGCTCGACCCTTGTGGCAACCCATTTTGCTCCACATATCTGATGAAATTAATTATGAACATAATGAACCTGTTCCTACACATTAAACAAATAAATTAGCAAAATAATTGAAGTTGAAAGCTTCCATTGAACTTTGTGCTCCTTGAACATCTTTTTTGATGACTTAATCATCTGATGAATGCCTGATAGGATGTAGGTTACATTTCTGTTGGTAATATAGGCATGAGGAAGGATGTGATTTATCATTGCTCTAACACCACCTTTCAATACTCTTGTAGGAAACCATGGAGTTTGGAGCTGAAACAACTTGGAGACACTCATACACAACAACTTGAAGACATAAAGTATAAAATGATTCATCATTACAGGAAATGATGAATCACTCCATTTTTCATGTTTACATTATCTTCAGTTGTGTAGTTTACAACTTTACTTTGTATTCATTATTTGATTATGAAAATCAAATTAAGTTACTCCCATGTCTTGTGTGGGACTTTGGTTTTTACAATATGAATAAAGCAACATTTCTTATGCAAATTTATGAGTTCTTCTATTACAAACATTTGCATAATCACACTAGAAATTCACAAGTAATCAGATTTTGGAATATAATGAATACTTTAGCAAAAATTTTGTACCTTTCAATGAGGAATGCAATTCAGCTCTACCTGTTTTGAGTTGTACTAAAAATAGGTAACACTATCACCTAGTTCTCTTAAATGTTAATTATTAATGGGGTTTAAGCTGCATGTCTACCAGGTTGCGCTATGCTCCACTTTCACCGTCTGTGTGTAATGCCAGGTGAAAGAGTTGTAAAAATATTAAAACATTGTCACATCATGGCTGAAAACAAATTTTATAACTCTAAACCATTTTTTTGTTTAGAAGGCTGCAAAAATCTTGTTGTGAGCTGAAACTCTAGAACCCTAACATTTTTAAATCTTGTTTTCAATTATTAGGAATAGAAATAGAGTACAATAACATCTTTGTAGCTGTGTTACCTAGTCTTCCTCACATTTTCATTGATTTTACATCCATAATGCAAACTGTTTTTTCAATTTTAGTGGGTGATTTGAGAAATCTTTCTTGGGTATTTTTTCATTGAAGCTTTTGCAAATATTTTGTGTTTGCAAGGAACTGTGATATTATTAATTTGTATATTGAATATTTTGTTAATACGTTAAAAAAAGTTTTTCGTCCTTTAATTGCAGAAGGATTGAAGGAGTTAGAAAAAAATAAAATAAAAATATTGTTTGAATTTTTTTTTTGATTTTTTATAACTTTTTGTAAAATTTATAATTTCATCTAAATATTATAATTTTTGTTGAAGGAATTCATATCTTTAGGATCAGTTCAATTATAGATTTTGTATGATATTTTGTAATTTTATATGCTCCATGACAGGGAGTGAGAAAGAGATAACCACAAATGATAGATATCGGAGCAACATGTTTATTATTATGCACTCAAAGAAATATACACTTCTACAAAGGAAAAGGTTTCTGGAGTTGTGGAGCGGCAACACAAAGAGTGTTTCAAGGACAGGCACCATGAAGTCACATTATAACATGTGGTACAATGATATTTTTTAAGACAAGTTAAATATGAAAGCAAAATAACTGTAGTGAAAAATATATGGCCAAGATAGTTTGAATGGCCTTGCATAGCTTCTCGGGAAAATGAGAGATTGATTTGAATATTTTGTTAGATTTTGCTAGACAAAATTCATAGAGGGAACCTTGGGCGTAATAGTCTTTTTTTTTTACAATCCTCCCCCCTTCGAGGGAGGGCCTTGCAATCACTCTCTACTTGGAACAGGGCATGCCACACAACATGCCACACATCTCCCCTCCTCGCACTCCAAGACTCTCCTGTTCTCCAACCTTGTGCGCCCCCACTCAGGTTATAGGCTTGTGTTACAAGGCGTAATAGCCTTTAATTATTTAATTAATTCATTAATCTCTCTCATCCACATTAATTAAGTAATTTTTAATTAATCAATTAATTCATTGATTTTTTTCATCCACGCTAAATAATTTTTAATTTTAATTTTTTTTATCCACTATATTTAATTAGCTAACATTTCCTTTACAATTAAATAATTTAATATAAAATTTATTTAATTCTTTTTTCTATTTTTCTTTTAAATAAATAAAATTATATTTTAGTTTTTTCTCCTCATGCATTCTATTACTATTTTCTATCCATTAATTAAGTGAGTTAACTAAAAAACACATTACTTCACTTAAACTTACTATCACTCACTCATCCATGCAATTAGTTAACTCACTAATCAATCCCTTCATAAGGACACATGTCACGTGCATATTCCTCATGTTTTCACAATCAATTTCATTGATTGATTCTTCTGATCTATCTCTACCATTTATCAACGTTGGGTAAAAGCACAAACCTTTGTCACAATTTATAAAGGAATCGACCAACAACAAATTTTTTTTGAACCTCAACCACATAAAAGTGGCCTTTATGTTTTGAATTTCAAAATGATGTAAACTAATGAAATGTAGAACTTTTGATGAAGTTTATTCCTGTAATTTTTTTAGATTTTTTAAAAACTATTTTCATTATTTTTTTATCAATTTAAAAATAGATTTTGGAATACTGAAAATTTTAGAAAAAAGTGACGTTCACGAGACGTCAAGAAACAAATTGAAAAAAACTACATTTTTCCTTTATTTTTTTTTCTCCAAATAGATAACTTCAATATCTAGTGCATGGAAAAAAATCAAATTTTGATGTATATTTTTCTCGTAATAATGTTTTAAAGTAAAACTTGTCAGAATTGGACAGTTTTCATGGGACGTCAACTATTGTTTATTTTTTTAATCATTTTCAAAAAATAAATTATACCCTTTTGAAGAGGACTCTCTCCTGTAGTGCACCATATTTTTTAATATGTTTTACTATTTTTTTTAAATTTCTAATTAGCCCCTTTTTTTAAACTTTAACAACCTACTTGCATTATTTAAAAAATAAAATATATTAAAACTAATCAAAATATTTAAAAAATTACATATTTGGATTCACCACTCCGAGCTCTATGAAAGCGTATTTTTCTTTTATTTAAAAACATCATTCTGATTGAAGAAATACTTAGTTGAAGTTGAAAGTTTTAGAAAATTCTAAAAATAACTGAGTTGGTTGCCAACTAGGATGCCACATAGTTAGTTTTGGTAGAAAGGGTTTCAGTTGAAACCCTTTCTATAGAAACCCCACACATTAAATAAGCCAATTTCAAAGCAAAAAAGGATTTTTTTTTTGGATTCGACTGAAATCCTGTGTGCCATGTATAGGCCACGTGGTTTCGGTTGAAACCTATTCGGCTGAAACTTTTCCAACCAAAAATGTTTCGCTTGGAACTATTTATTTGGCCGAAAGTGTGATACAACTTTGTGCTTTTACCCCGTTATGAAAAACTATAAAACTACCACCTTTCAAGCTATCAAGAATCCACAATTTTGAGAAAATTCATGCTACCATCATATCCATTTTGTTATCAAGGGTTATGCTAGTAAGAAGAGAAATCCACATATCAAATCATGGAAGCATATCCAAGGTCAATGAAGTAAGGAGAGGATTTTTGGAGGTAATATTGTTTATTATTTCATTTGCTTTATTGTTCTCATGCTCTATTGCAAGTGATTGTTGAATGTGAAATAGGTACCTTCATAGTATTGTCCTTATTTTAAAACTTCATATTTCATTACACATTCTAGCACGCTTGGTGGGACCAACGTCCCTAAAATCATTAATTTTATTTGAGAATTTTGTGATTTAAGAGTTACATGTGTAGAACAATGCTTCTAATTTGATAAACGACACATTTGATCTAAGAAATGGTGCACTTTGATTTGAGAAATAATCCATTTGATCTAAGGAACAATGTATTTGATCTAACAAATAATGCATTTGATATGAAAAATGACGCATATGATCTAGTTTGTGTTTTGAGAAGTCCAAGTATAGGATGATGCTTTTGATTTGTGAAATGATGTTTTTGATTTGTGAAATGATGTTTTTGATTTGCAAAATGACATTGTTGATCTGTAGAATGGTGCTTTTGATATGCAAAATGATGTTTTTGATATGAAGTGTGATGTGGGAAAAAGGGATCTAGGGTCTAAATCACACTTTCTCCTACATCATATTATAAGGAACAAAAAATGATCACAAACACCCACTTGGCCACTAACCGCTATGGAAGAGCCAAAATGGTGGATCATGGTTTTGGTTCTTTTGGGGGTAGATGATGATTGATTGATTATGAATTAACTTAATTTGATAATGTAAATGTGTATCTAGGTCAACTATTGAATTGCAACAAACTGTCATAAATACAAAGAAACACATAATTGAAACACAAACAAAAGTTACAAAATAGTAGAGTGTAGAGGCAAAGAAACTTGGCATATGAATTTGAGCTCAAACTGATTTGATATGGGTGATAGTGCCGTAGACTTGGAAATGTAGATCTCAAGAATAAAAAATCAGATCTCAGATGGTTAATGTCTATAGGTTCTTCCTTTTTGGACTCAGCTTCAAAACTTTGTCTGTTGATGATTAATTCCACCTTCCCTAATTTGTTGACATGTGAGGCTTGAATGCTTGATCTTGCAATTAGGTCTTCAATCCTTTCCCAAATCCACTTCATATCTATCACCTACACACAAGAGAGGAGAAAAAGGGTTGTGTCGTATAGGGACTTGCCTAAGTCAAACCTTGTTTTGGTGTTTCCACCTCCACAATGGCTATGATGATGTAAAGAGTGCTTACCCTCGGTCAGGGAGGCAAATGGATAAAAAGAATGATAAATTGACAAGTGCTACAACTTACCACTTAGATCTTCCTTCCTTGATGGATTGAAGTCATTATACTCATCTCATACAAGGAGAATTGGATGCTTGATTGAAGGTCCTACAAGTGTTAGTACTCAGAAAACAAATGAACATAAAACATGAACAAACTCACATATAAACTTGATGCATTGCAATCATGAATCTTGACTGATAATGAGTGTTGTAAACTTTGCTAATTATTAAAATACGATAGATGAATTTAAATTTATAAATGTTAAAATGCTAATAATAATATGTTTAAATTGGGGCCAAAATAGGCTGGACAGGGACACTAACACCTTAGTTCAGACCTATTTTGGGTCGTTAAGTATCGTTAAATAAATATTAAATCATAATTTTTAATTTAATTTTGATTTTTCAAAGATGATCATAAAACGAGCAATTTAAGAGCACAATTGGGTCCAAGCCCATAGGGGGGAGCTAGATTGTAAGACCTCGCTTTACATGTGAGTAATACCAAACCTAATTTGTTATATGTTTTCTTAACTAAGATGGTTGGATTTGTTGCAGGTGAAATAGGGTGATTGTGTGGAAATAATCTTGTATTTCATTATATTTTATTATCACTACCAAGGTGTTAGGCACTTGTAATTTGTGGAATATGAATTGAAATTTTAAATGGAATGTTGCACAGCTAAATCTTAGGATATTGAACTAGCAAATTAATATGTTATATAGTTGTTACTTATGATTGTGATGGTAATGTGCATGAAAGTAATGGTGTCAATACAAGAAGGGAAACCCATCAAGAGAAAATTAGAAGACTTCCTCAAGGGGATAGAAATTTGACCCTTTTTGGTGGCTTGGGGAGAAATAGAGTTAATGTGTTGAATGGCTAAGGTTGCGAGGGTTGATAATAAAAGGCTAATTTATTTATGGTTTGTAAGGGTATTTAATTGTGTCATGTGGGTGTAAGAGGGGTTAGGGTTTATAAATCCTTATCCAAGTTTGAAACTCGGATGGATCCTTAAATGGGTCTTTAAAGAGGGTTGTTGGTCAATTTCCTTGGTTGGGATGAAAAGATAGACCCCCTAGGGTCTATACCCTAGACGTAGGGATCAAGTGGGCATGTAATAGTGCCCCTAGGACATGATTGGACCCCTCAAGAGTCCTCATAATAAAAAGTGACGAATTTTGAGGAGAGGATTGGGGTAAAAAGATTGAGGGGTTGTCCAAGTGCATGTTTCTCTCTTTAATGAAAAAAAGACCTTCATTGATGGAGGAGAGTACACTCCACACCTCCCCATCCTACAGTTGGAATGTGAAACTCCTACATATTTTGTGGAGAAGAAATGAGTGGGCGTTACTCACTTCTCCTCTTGGAGAACTTTAGTGGAGATGGTAAAATTAATGAGAAGAGGAGAGGAGTCCACCTCTTGAGAAAGATAGTGATCAAAATGGCTTGGATTGGAGAGGAAAGATGGATAAAAGAGTTCAATCCCTTCACCTAAAGAAAAGAGATAATTTTTTTTTTCCTATTTCCATTTACCTTTGTTTATTGGTTGTAACAAGGTGACATATTGTATGGATTATGGTTGAAAATAGAAAGTAGAGAACCTAGATTCATGACACTTGTGCTATGTTAGTTTTATCCCTTATAAAAATGAGAAAAGACTCCATTTATCATCGTGGAGCTAAAATAATTCCTTGCTCGGGGGTATGGCTAGAGCCCACGAGGCTCCATGACGCCATTACAATAGGTTAGAGAGCAAGACTTGTTTATTAGTGTGTTAGTTTGTAATGTCCCTTACCTGTCTTTCCCTAGAATTTACTTGTTGATTAGTTTTAGGGTTTCTTCTTTTCAAATGAACGTTCTCCTAATTCAATAGCCCTAGCTTTGAATCCTGTATTCACCATATTAACAACATATTTGTTAGCATCAATATCTAGATATCCAAATTAGACACAATCATAAATGTAGCTAGGTAGACAAAAGAGGAGTTCCATGGGTGGGTCTGCTCTGAAGCCTTCAAATAAATCTCAAGAGGTTGTCCATCACAATCCTTCTTTCCTAATGGCTTAGTACCTGCATACTCCACTCATGACAACACCTCAAAAAACACTTGTCCTATCAAGGGAGAGGAACCATAGAGTCCAAGTGTCCTAAGGCCTACCACCTCCTATTGCCCAACCCTTGCTTTGGGCCTGTGGGGAAAAATATTTCCCAACCCTTGCTCGGGCATGTCAAGTAGAATCTAAGGTGGGACCCCCATCCCTCCATGACCCAACCCTTGTCTTGAGCTTGTGGGGTGGAAACCAAGGTGGGGTTTATAGGAAAAACAACTTACTCATGATTTACCCTTCCTAATATGTTCACAAGCACATAGCAAACAATCTTTATACAATCACAAAATATGCAATTATTATTGATTCATTTGTATTTGCATCAAATATGCTTTGAAAGTATTTAACATGAGTATATAATCCAATGAGCCCTACCATGATAGTGTATCATAGTGCAGAAGTAAATGTGGCAATATTAATATCCATATGCCAATATTTTATCACATTCTATACTATCCATGACGTATGAGGTCAATGCTAATGTATTCTATAAAATATCTAACATTAGTCAAATCTAAATGCATTCTATTACATGAGAGATCCAATAGTATTCAAATCTAATGCAGTCATAGTTAATAATTAAACCAACTAGGTTCTATTCCCATAATCGTGATGCAATGAGACCCAATCCAAATTGTTAACTTTTACTTGTCTTTCCTAAGTGATTGAGGAAACGAAATATCCCAGAGCTTCCCCTATGACCGATCCAAGGAGATGTGGTTCTAATTCTAAAACTAAGGATTGCTAAATATTAATTGCTAAGTGAATTACTTCACCTGAATTGTTGTGCCTCTCTAGATATGCGATTTGTTGCAATGTGAATAGTATCAAGATCATCTATTTGTTAAAGGAACCATGCTTTTAGTTAATACATTAATTAGGATTTTCTATTTTTGGAGGTGCAATGATCTAGATGATTAAACTATGCATGTTTTCCATAAGGTTTTGCATATTCAATTTTTAGACATGACAAAGGCCATTAATGGTTAGATACAACACTGATTCAAGAAATTGGTCATGAAGAGATGTAAGGCATAAAATGCACAATTCTATTATTACTACATTGGTTATTTCAGTATCTGATTGATTATCTCTTTCTAATATTGGAGTATGCTAAATATTAAAGCCAGTGAAATACATCACCTAATTCAGTGGTCTGGTCTCCTACTGTAGATTCTATTGTACTCTTATTTTCTATTCTCCTTTATTCCTCCTTCAAGGTTCCATCACCTATCTATTACCGTAGTCCACCAGCTGGCTCTCTTAGAGTGCCACAATTTGTAGACATAAGTGTATCCAATCTTCCAACTTGATCCCCCTATTGTTGGGACGATCTTCCCCCTTTAATACCTTTGATTCACCAAGAGGCATGTCTCTGTGTGAGTCACTCTTTCTTCAAGGGGAACATCTCTTCATAAGATGACGACTCGTAGTTTCTTTTTTAAATAATTTTTTGAAGGTTGTTAATCAATTGTAGATAGGAATTTATAAAATGCGATTATGAAGGAGAAGAAGAGAAGTATGTTCATCGAAAAAGGAACGTCCCTTAGTTATTTGTCCCATACTAGTGATGTTTGTAAACTAATTGTTGTTATTTAGTTATACTCTTGCTTGTAAAGGAATTTGATTATCCTTATGTAACGCCTTATTTAGAAATTCAAAGAATTTAATCCTACGTTATGTACTAAATACAAACATCAACTAAAAGAATTTTCAACCTAAAACACAAGGCTCGATGCTCACAATATTTAGTGTCTTGAATAACAGTTTCTAATATTAGAGATAATAATCATATTGTCACAGTTGTTCTATAGATATGTGTGGATCATTAATTCAAAGAATGTTATCTTGCGACTCCTATAACACCCACAATGTTATGCTACTAAATATTTTATTCTATTCCGCTACCACCCATCAATTCTCTCTTGGATTTGATGGTTAATGAAATATAATGTTGACAGAGTTTAATTTCTATTACATTACATGAGTCCCTGAATAAGAGTCTTCATCATGTAATGTGTTTAATCCATCCTTGATATTACTTTCGATGTTTGAAGTATTGTATCGACTCCTTCCATTTGGACTGAAGCAATGGTGATTCAAAACCTTTCGGCTACCATTTATTATTTCTACTCATAAGACTTTCTTGTGCCATGAGATTATGATTCTTTTAAATTGCAAGAATTTGTTTCTTTTTATCCATTATTCTCGTGATCATTTTCATTTTATATCTGCTAATTATAATATCATTTTTTGTTTCATTTTATTTCATATATCTTAATATTCATTATAATATAATATTTAAATCGTTAATATTTATATATATATTTATAATTACAATATTATCTAATGATAATTGTAATTATAAAAGTATTAGATCGATAATATCTAATTATCATATATCTTAATATATGTTATAATATAATATTTAAATAGTTAATATTTATATATATTTACATAGTATATATAATAATCATAATTATTTTTGATAATCACAATGGAATGTTTATTTTATTATTTTATTGTTATGATTTCAAGGACATGACATTCCTCCCCTCCTAAATTTTCTTGTCCTCAAGCAACTCAGGATTTGGATCAGTACTGTATTTGACTACAAATTCCGATGAATGTTTGGTGACATATCGACAAAATATTGTTGACTTACCGACACAACACTAATTTAAATTTTGTCGCTGGATTTCCGTCGCTCTAACGACTAATTTTTATAAGTCGAAGCCATGACCCAACATCGTCGGTCAGCGCTGTGGAAAATGTTAGCAGTGTCCATCACACAATTGACATAACTTCGTCCATCTATCGACAAAAAAAATCACAAAACATTGTTGAACGCCCATTTGAAATCGTTGAAAAAACACCAAATGTTCATCCATTTTCCGACGAGGTGGAGAAAACCGTCGTTGTCATTACGACGAAAACTACGTCACGTGTACAACAACCTCGTCACAAATTTTTGTGGTTCATTGGGCTATGTTCGTTGAAATTGCGACGAAACCTTGCAGTTTTAAAAAAAAATTATTCGTTCAATTATCTTCTCTTAGAGAACTAGAACATTAACAATTATCATCTGACAGTGTATCAGAAGTTTGAAAGGTAACAACCATGTAGCCTTTGATTTCATACACTCTCCATATATGTGTCTCATTAAAGCCTATCAATTTCTTTGCATGTATAGATAAAAATCCCAATTCACAAACCCAGAGCTGAATCTCCTTTCTTACAGAGAAAAGGCGAGATAGAAGAAAACAACACCTTGTCACAAGTAGCTGATTGGTAACATATAACATATAACATTCATTCATTCATCCATTAATAACATATAAGATTCATTCATTTATCCATTAATAACATATAACATTCATTCATTAACATATAACATTCATTCTTTCAGTTTTTACATATTATCAAAAATATGGTTGTCAAAAATATCAGTTTTTAACATTCATTAACATATTATCAAAAATATGGTTGTCATAATATGATTATAATAATTTTTTTTTTGTTTATTTTTTGCAACTAAAAAAATAAGTGGAGTATCGTTTTCTAAATCATCTGTCCCCCCTTCAGTTGTTCTGCCCTCTGCTCATGATCTTGATGTATTCCTAGTCATGTACTCATTACGTGGAGGCTGCTGCAAGGGGGGGTCTGCTGCAATAAAAAAGAGATGTTAAATTGATATGTTTTATTATTATTGTTACAAGTATTTCATTAATTAAAAGAATATTAAAGTGGTGCTCTTTACCTGATGGGGCCACATCATGTTCCTGATCTTGTCTTATAGCCTCATGCTCAACATGCTGAACACCTTCTAAATCCTCTAGAGTTGAAACACGAAAGGTTACATTAATTAATACATCAATTGAAATTAAATATGTTTAAAAGAACATTAGAGTGGTCCTCTTTACCTGATGGGGCCACATCATGTTCTTGATCTTGTCTAGCCTGATCATGCTCAACATGTTGATCACGCTCTAAAGTTGAAACATGAAAGGTTACATTAATCAATACACCAATTGCAACTAAAGATGTTTAATTGTATTAATCCATACTGCGTTTTGTATAGCACATGAATACATCTAGTACAGGGATGCACACCATGACCTTCATCTGCAAGTTGTGCTCCACCCTCACCAGGCTACATTCCAATGTCATGTGCAATATTATCATTGCTTTCCTATTTAAAACAAATAGGCACATAATTACTTATGGTGGAAATTAATATTTAATAGATTGCACAAGTATTCAATTTTAAATAAAATTCATCGAGTTTATTTACCTGCATGTTAGATGCAGTGGAAGCTTGTGTTTTCCTAGTCAAGAGTCTTAGGCGTTCAACCACGACTCCATAGCCTTGCTGGAAGGCAATCTTCAGGTCCTCTTTTGTGGGCACTCTGTTGAATTCAAAACCCTGCATTTTCGCATAAGATCATGAATTTTGCTTCTATGGTGTGATAAAACCAAAATTGTTTGCAATTTATTATTTGGATGCAATATTTCATTTATTGATACTTACAATTCATGTGGCTAACTTCATATAACCACCAGAGCCAAGTTTGTGCTGCCCATTTTTTTCTAGTCTTTCCTTTGTTTCCTTCGATGTGTCGGGCAACCTATGACAAGTTTGAAATATGTTAGATTATGTAAAAAGAAAGAGTAATTAGTATATAATTACATTGTTGATAGTATCACATACCTTCCTTGGCCCGGTGGTGTCTTTCCTTTTTTCTTTTCAGCCTTCTCCTTTCCATTCGACACCAAGTGCTTCCACTCCCTCTCCAGAATCATGGGGGGATGATTGTACTTTTTGTTCTTCTCTAAATGTGACCTATATTGGTCCCTCACATACTTTAGATAGGTACCAACTTTCTTAAGGACCTTGGTTCGGTTGAATGTGTTATTACCGAAAATACAACTAAACGGTTAATGAACTCATCTTTTAAATCTTGATCTTGGGCATTCCACCGTGTACGTATGGTGGGCCCGAAGATCTTCAATGTAATATCATTTAGATGATTAGAAAAAAAATAATTTCCTGCAAAAAGATCATGGGATCATTAGTCTAAAAAGAGTGATCAATAAGTAAATTTCAATTGGATTATATATAATAATAATTAAAATATTTTAAAGTACCTGGGACCTTCTCTATCTTTATGGGAACAAAATCCTCGGTCACCACAAATGTGACCGGAAATGTTCCTGTACTAGTAATATAGAAAGATCTAGGAAATGCTGCTAAAACATCACCAGTACTAGTGGCCTCTACATCGCCAGGTACATGTCCTGATGCATGTTCTAGCATGTGTTTGCTGCCAGAGGGTGCACTACCCGATGCCTGCATGCTATGTGTTTTCGACATTTCAGTCAACAATATAGGAAAAGATGATGGGGTCAAATGATGTGATGTATGCGCAGGAAGATCAGGATTGACACTTGTACCAACCCCTACTCCTCGGGGAGCACTTGCAGTACCCTAATCATGGCCAACAACATCATGAGGACGCAAAAAATCCTATAAAAACAACACATATTTTAGTTCATGACATAAAAGAGTACAAAATATAAAACCATGAATGAACTTATGTTATAATTAAATATCTCATGACAACTTACTTACAAGTTCCGTGCTCTCTTAGTCAATATTTTAACCCTTTCTCTTATCTCATTTGTTTGAGGCACTATGAATAACAACTGAAGGATTTCTTCATTGCATTTTTTTTGGGTCTTCCTTATCATATCTAGAGGGTTTGCGGAATATGCGATGTCATCATTGCATAATAGTGACTACACCTCCCTATGGATGCTCTCCTCTACTGCTGGTGCCTTTCCTCGATCATCCGACTGCGACAAAAATATTAAAAACATTATCGAAATTAACCCAATAAACTTATGAAAAAAAATAATAATAAAACATTTTGCTCGTATCTAATTTGTACAATTGCAATGAGGTAAACCTGTCGAGTAGAAGGACTTGAAGATGCATCGCGATCTATGCTCTGGGTCGGAGCCTTCCCCCTACAATCAATGTCCTGCTGTGACAAAAATTAAATATAAAAAAACATTACCGAAATTAAACCAATAGACTTACGAAAAAAACATAATAATAAAATGGTATATTGGAGTCATTAATTGGAGGTTGGGTAAAATGGTATATAGTACGTACCACCCCCATAGTAACTGTGTTTGTATTTATGAGATTCAAATTGTAATCGATTAGCAACTCTTCCCTTGCAGTTATTGATTTTATCACACATACGAATACACTATTTCCCTCGCACGCCTAGAATATGCAATTGGGTTGCTTAGTTGTTGACCTAGGTCATGTACTGTTTATAAACCTTGCAATATTCCCTGATGCTTTTCACCTTCCGTCAATGTACATAGCCACTCCTTTATTTTGATCCTTATATTTTAGTTGTATATAATTTGCTGATAGTGCATACCTACACATACTTTGTGTATATTGAACCAACTGCATCCAATCTTTGTAACTGTAACAGGGTCTGACATACTCCATCAATTTAGTAACTTTTTTGTAACAGATCTTTATGCCGTCCATGCAAAATAGGCCTTAACCATCTAATGACGATGGTGCTATGCGATATATCCTCTCGTTGACACAAAAATTAGTGTTTATTGGAGGAAGTTCCTTGGGTACCCATTGTTTCCATAGATGTTTGTACCTCAAGGGAACCTTGATGTTGCCTATGCTCTCATCATCATAAGAACATTACCCCCCTTCAGCAAGAAAAAAATCCATTCGTTTACAAAATTTTCTTCTTATCTTTTGACCTCTAGTTGATCTCCCTCTTTTAGACCTACTACATGTCTCGATTTCCTCTTCTCCTCCTAAATTTCCCACTCGAGGAAGAAAGATCTGAAAAATACCTATTTGGTGGTACCTGCACTCATAAGGATGTTGGATGAAGTTCTTTCATGGTGATGTGATTCCAAGGTATGGGGTTGGAGGATTAAAAACCAAGGTTGTCACTACTAGTCAAATGCATGTGGAGGTAACAATAGTTGTGAATGTATCAATAAACCTTGTAAGGGTCTGATGATCAAAGATCACTTGGTAAGCATGGGAATGGTTTGTAGGGTCACCAACCTTGTGTTTTGAAGCCTTGGGTTTTGGGAACATCTAGAGGAGTCATTGTCTTGTTTCTTGGAGGTTGATTGGATTAGTTGGTGGAAGGTTGCTATTACTTTTTGTACCTATCTATGATTTTTTTTGGACCACCTTCCTTGAAGACAATAGTCCCTTTGAGGTAGTACTGGTGTCTGGTTAGTTAGTCTATGAATTTTTTTGGACCACCTTTGATGTGAAATAGCCCCTCGTGCAACCATCCTTTCAGTCTATTTCTAAATGGATAGACCCCTTGCCTTTAATGATTAAGCTCCATAGGTTTCTACCCCTATGGTTTTTTGGGTCCCCCAAATAAAATAAGAAAAGATGGGCCCTACTCAGAAGAACCCCAAAATGTATTAGAGTTTCTTTCTTTCTTAAGAATCCAGTTAAAGAGGCTAATTGGGTCCCTCCCTATCCAACAGTCCTTCACCATTTTCCAGACACCCACAACATCTTTGAACCATTTATACTCTTCTGGAACTTGAAAAAAAAGAAGTCCACTTTCATTAGTGTTCTCTTTCGGGCTTTCCCTAGTGCTGGCATCTGTACTGTTCTTTTGGAGGTTTGGTTGAGTCAGTGAAATATTCAAAAGTTTTTAATGGCTCCTTGTCTTTTTTTCATCTCTTGTACTTCTATACGTTCTCTTATGGACAGGCGCTAGGCATTTTTCATTGCACTCACAGACCATGTATTGTTTTAAGTCCCTTCGATCATTTGTGGACCTCAATATGTAAATTTATTTCATCGAAGTTTAGAAATTTAAACCCTAGTGAACTTTGTGTGCTATTATGTGTCAAGAATTCCTTTCAATCTTATAGTAGAAAAAATATGCTAAGACAGATACAAAAACTGCAGTTCACAGGCCAAAAATGGCCACCCAACTGATTGAACATCTCAAAGCTTGGCTGTTCAAACTAACTAGACACCTGTACTAGGTAGTACTTGGGTTTGTCAATGGGACATTGGTTCAAATTGAATAAAATATAGCATGCAACACCTCGATGGGAACAAACAGAGTCTAAATCACTATACTTGCAACAAGATTTCTAAATGTGGGGGAAAAATCACTTAGTCATTGTCCCTTGGTTGATTTTCCCTTTTTGAGTGCCCTCACCTCTCGCTTTGGCTTTGCTCCTGCTAAATGGTTCCTAGTCTTCCTTCTCGACTCAATGGCCTTGTAGCACTCATCTAGTGAAGTCTCACAACTCTCCACTTAGGGGCTAGATGTAGTGGTTCTTGGTGCAACTCTCTAGTTAGGGTCTTGGTGAAGTATGCTATGTCGTGCTCCTACGCGTGCGGGGCCAAAATTCAAAATATATAGTTTATATATATGCTATGTCAACATATATTTTATATACAAAATATATATGCTATGTCAACATATAGTTTATTTTATTTTCTACAAAATATAATTTTTGTATGGTGGCTTGCTGAGCTTATATAGTTAGTTTTCTCTTTCTTTATAATTTTTGATGATTTATTTCCTATGACATGATTGAATATTATCTACAGTCCTAGTGATTGTTAAAAAGGCTTATGATATGTGATGTTTAATCATGATGGATGTCTAAGAATTAGTGATTGAAATACTACTTGACTAAAGATTGAGCTATCTGATATTTTGTCATTTAAACATCATGGAAGAAATGCTTGCAATCGATGTATTATTAATGTAGCCTACAAGGTTTCTTTTTCTAGTTTTTTTTGGTCCTATTCTTGTTATGACTTATTTTTTTACATTGGTCTATTACAGTAATGGGGAGCATATCTAGTGAATCGATTCTTTCAGTCTCTTTGATTCTTATCCTTGTGCATAACGAGTTTTCTTCTATCCTATGATTCATTGATTGTTGGTTTAAAACAATCATTACAACTAACATGGATATGAATTATGATGTGGGTGTGAGAAGGGATTGTTGAATATGAAGGAATGGTTTAGAAAAGTACTCCTTAATCCAAATGAGTCATTTTCTTGTCATGGAATGTGTTAAGAGACTTTAAAATTAATATATTCAATCTAGTTAATATTGACACATCTAAAGCATTCCAAAGGCACTTCGGAGATATGCTATGACATAAAGAAGATTGTTAAGGCAATGTTAAGTCTTGATCCATTAGGGTAGGAAAACATAGATGCAGTGGTACAAAAGGTTCCATTCAACTTGGAGGAAATGGATAATTACCTAAGGGGCTAATGTGAGATTGGACCAAGTTTATATTATGATACAAATAGCTTGGGAAAAGGGATGATGAAATGGTTAAGTATGGGAAATTGTAGAGATAAATATAACACCAAGGGAAGAACACTATAACTAATTTTAGCACTATGGATTAATCCAAGACTAAAAATTCCACTAAGAGGCATCCCTTACCTCTTAAATTAATTCCATAGGTGGGTTTATCCTCCAATATAGTGCCATTGGTTAGCTTATCATGTGAACTTCCGCTATAAGTAGGATTACCATACACTTTCATAACATTCATGACCTCATGTTTGAGTCTCGAAACCCTCCCATATCGTCAACACATGTGTCTAGGCTAACCATGTCAAGTTTCACTCCATACAAGCACAAATTGAAAAAAATTCAACGTTGGCCCCATTCACATGTCACTATGTGGGGTCAACATGAGGAAACACTATTTTTTTGGGAATGAAATAACCAAAGATATGATCAAATAATATCTAATCATAAATAGTCATAGAGTAATTAGGATTTGATCATATGAAAATTTCTAGGAGAGCTACAATAGTTGTAACATCATGACTTAATAACTTTAAAAAGTACATCATGAATTAATTATGTAATGGCATAAAAATTAAAAACATCATGAATTAATTATGTAACCATATAAGTCAAATATAATTCTATCAAGAAATCAATATCAAATAGATAATATAATCCCATAACTCATACATTTCAATGTCATTGATCTTCTTCTTCATCCAACTCTTTGTCTGTATCATCCAATCTAGATTCGACAATGTAAGGATTGGTCATATTATCATCATCATCGTCATTGATATCAGTTTCGATAATGTCATCATCCACATGGATATCATCTTCATGAAGATTAACTCCTACATCATCATGATCTATTTCCTCTTCTTCGATATCTTTGTCAGGCACATCATCAACTAACTATTGATCCTGATCATCATCTACATCATCTTCTAGTTCTTTGGTATCTTCTTCTTCCACCACATTATACTTTACTGACCTTCCTCTTGGATCATGTCTAACAACAAATGACCAACCCGGTTTACCTCGAACCTCTGAGTAAAATACCTGCTCACATTGGCTAGGAAGAACATAGGGCTCATTTCTAGCTTGCTCGATCGACCTTGTATTAACCATGGTAAATCCATTATCATGTTCAATAACAGTTCTCTCGGATCATTTTCGCTCAATCGAGCCTGTACCATTGGACGACGAACAAAAATAATTTGAAGGACTTAAAGTCACACTCAAGTATATCATCCAAAATCCCATAGTATCGATTTTCTAAGACTTATAGATGTATGTTGCTTCTAGACGAAACATTAGTCACCTGAAAGGCTGCATTTATCCCAGAATCACAAGTTTTCTTCTTGTCATCCAACTTTTTGGTTCAAAATTTACGACCATTGCACCACATAGCCTTGTGGTGTTTCACCTGCAATATGTCAAACATGTAAAAATTATTGCATCGTCAGTTGATAAACATATTTATTCTTGGCCAAATGTATGCAAAGAAAAAAAACTCAACATATATATACATCAATATAATTGAAAATAATTAAATAATATGGGTGATTAATATATTTATACATACTTGTTTATCTCTTAAACCATATGCTAAATCAATTTCCCTTGGTGTAACATTGGAATCTCCATTACGATGACCTTCTTTAACCAATGAAGCCACACCTTCCCATGTTAATGCACGACCAGATTGTTGACATTGTTCAATCCATACCGTCATCCAATCAAGATTGTTTACGACGTCCAAATGTAGTGCATCCCACTCTCGACCAACTATATAAAAAAATTTTGAAATTCACAAACGACATATAATTAGTTAATTACCATGGTATACTACCTTAATTTATAATTGATGTACCTAAAAACCTAACATCCCACTACCAATGATCTTATTATCTTTCGTAAGAAACCTCTGAACTATGTGTATCCAAGACCCATTGTTCACACATTTCAAATTGAAGAGATATAACATATCGGCCAAGCAGTATGTATGTCACCCCGATCATGTTTTATGTTTATATTGGCAAGATACAATATATTGACACAACAATTAGCAAGCTTCACCGATAAAAAATATTGTAGGAATGGCCTATGTGTGTTGGAACTAGAATTTTCATTCGAAATTCGAATGATCATTTCATATGAAATCAATTTTTTTGCTTAAAAACCATGTTTTTACCATCCACAAGGTCAAAATTTCCTTTTACCGCCTTACCGCATCCTCCAATAAAGCAACTCACGGTAGCATGGTGGGTAAAGGAAGTAATACACTGTATATTGCTATACCGCATAAGGTTGATGTCTTGTTTGCGGTAGAGTGGGGTCATGGTTAATACTAATAGAGGGAACCGCTATATCGTGAGGGGTTGAAATCAAGCTCGTGGTAGAGTGGTAAGCTAAGAACAAAGGTAATAATGCACCACCATACTGTGGAGGGTTGTATGGAGCCCACAGTAGAGTGGTGAAATAGGAATAGAGATAGGGAGGAACCTCTATACTGTGGGGGGATGAAAAATGTCATGCGGTAGTGCGGTAATCTGCCGTTGGAGCATTAAATGAAGGCTAGTCACATCAATCAGCATCGAAGTATGAAATTCAGCTCGGTATGAAAGATTTGAATGATGAAGAACTTAAGATATGAAATTAATGTGGTATGATATCAAAATTTAACAAGGAAAATTGAGAATTCATGCGCTCGTGCAAGCAGAAGCTGAATACAGGTGAGCTCAAAGTACGACATTAGAAGAATTCTACAAGCGAGCAAAATTCTGGGTAAGTCTACTTATCATTCACTGAAATTTAAACAATGGCGCCAAAGAAATCAGAGGCAAGAACTAAAAAGGAAGAAAAATCTAGTAGAATTTCATTGCAGTCACCATTACTTGCCCTGTTACCTGGTTTAGTCGATGTTCTAAGAAAATCTTTAAGGATTTAGCTCAGGGGTGTAGGGACCCAATAATTCCACAGTTTGGGTGGAATTTATATTGGTATTTTTATAGGAATAGAGATGAAAGGGTTCCAGTGTCAAACCCATGAACTTTTGACATAGGAAAATTAGTTGTTCCTAATGTTTTTGTTGATGTCGAGCTAATTAGAGCCTTGGCCAATAGATATCATGCCCCATAAAAAATGGTCAGACTTCCAGATGGTCAATGTCTGGTAGATATCTTGAGGGAAGCTATAATTAGGTGTTTTGACCTAAATAGGCAGGCTGTCATTGAAATTGACTTGGGGAACCTAGAGCAAGAATATAGAATGTTGAAAAGGACCTATAGAACTGATGAACTCCCCTTACACATGAAAAGGGGTGACAAAAACAAATTCTTTCCCATTCACTCTTCAAGACTTGAACCATTTCCAGTGTCTGACTTTCAGACCTATTTCAAAAATACCTACTATGCATTATGTCAAATTATTGGAGTTGATGCAGGGAGAATATGTCGATAGGCTTGATGAGAATGGCCATGATTATCTAGAATCTTGAATCGAATGTGGAGTTTGATTTTGCTTCATTCATTGAGGAACAAATTCATGAAGGTCTGTTACAGGTTAGGGAAGCCAAGGCCCCCATAACTTTTAGAAAGTACTCCTTATTATGTCATTTGATTCTATCTCAAAATGAAACAAAATGGACAAAGAGGATGAAATTGAGAACACATGAGAATGGAGTTATGCTCCCAATACAAAATTGGTGTTATATTTGGGACAATAAATGTAATGAAAGTGATTATGTTGTATTTAGGGATGATTTTGTCATCAAACTGATTGCTCAGCTTGGTTTTCCTACACCAAGATTACCACAATCCCTAATGGATGTCATGAGACCCTTGCAATACAAATGAGATCAAGGTTTTACACACAATTATGCTGATTGGTTTTTGATGCCACAACACACTATCATCAAGGTATATGGTTGTGATTAGGCCCCTCATATTTTACCAAAATTTGTGCCTAGCAGAGTATTTTTTTTAGAATTCATGTGGCAAATGCTCTGGATGGAGCATGATTTGATGAAAAATTAGAAAAAGGCACATTTCTAACCGATTTGATGGTATTTGAAGAATTGTCAATTGGATCAGATATGTTGGAGGAATTGCAGAGATTTATAAAATCTAATTTTTCTCTCAGATTAGGGAAAGAGAGAATATGTGATCCAAAAGGCCACATCAACAATATCAGAAGAACACTACTCACAAAGAGGGCAATAACACATGAATCTGATCTAGAAGAGGATGTAATAAGAAACCTGGTCTATTTTGCAGATGTGTTTGAAAGAAGGAAAATATGGTTAATGATGATGAGATGGGAGGATCAAGAGAGAGGAAAAGATAAGAAGTTCAAAAGAATGCAATTAGTCCTTGGTAAATTTGATGCCAGATTTGTTGAAAAGAAAGCAATTAGTCCTTGGTAAATTTGATGAATTATCTAAAAAGGCTCAAGAAGAGAAATCAGCCCCACTTCCTACACCCCAACCACCAGCATCTACAACCTCTAAATCACACACACCACCTTCATCACCAATTCATCCATCTCCTCCATCTCAAACAAATGAGCCTCTTGCCAAGAAACAAAATATTGGGTCACTAGTGGACTATGAGTCAAGTGATGAAGAACAAGAGGTAGTATTAACTTTGGTTGAGATGAAAGAGGTTGCAGAGAAACAAAAAACCCTTGAGCCTCATGATCCCAAGATGAGAATATCGGAGGAGGCTATTGATGAAATGCAGGATGATGAAAGAATTATTGCTTCCCTCAGATTCATGGAGGATGATGAATTTATCCATACTAGGGACTTTAAAGATTTTTGGATAAAAATGAAGATGAAACAATTTGATGAAAGACTGAAAATTAACCTCATTGGAGCTGATGATTCGAAACATGTAGAAGTGCAAGCACAAAAAATGGCATATTTAAATATTGACAATGTCAATATTACTCCTAAAGAAGCAAGGGAGTTAGTGTTGAAATGTAACATGATCATTATACTAGGAATGGAGCTCTCCAAAGTGTTTTTGTTGGATCAAATCAAAGCTCAAGATGATCCCAAATTGGTTGCAGAATTTGATTTAGAAGGAGTATGAGGGACAAGATATAATCCAACCACCTAGACCCTTGCCCTATGGATGAAACAAAAAAGCAAAAGGAAGCCTAGGCTTCTATATGTGGTGCAGAAAATGAGAGGGTTTTCTTTGGTCAGAACTATGAAGGAAACTACTCCCACAGAAGTAGCAACCATGACAATGCATTCAACAATGTTTACAAGAGATGTAGTGGAAAACATGGAAAAGAAGATGACAAAGTATGAGAAAAGACTCAAACTATCAAATGAGGAGATAAATAAGTTATTCATTGAAAATGTCAGATTGAAACAACAATTGCAACAAGCCATAGATGTAAAGGGGAAAGAAATGGTTGTATATCATCCACTTGCTTCAGTTGAAGATCCATAGATTCAACAATTGAAAGAAGAGGTTGAGAAACTAAAGAATCATAATATGGATGATATCAAATGACACATCTTGAGTACCTTGGAGGAAATATTGAAACACAAAGTTGAAGTTTTAAAAGAGAAAATGAGTGGAGTTCACGAGGGCTTCAATCATTTGGTAAAAGCTCTGGAACAGACAAATACTAATTCCCCTATCTTAGAGGAATTGCAGAAAAGATGGCAGCCCACTTACCATATCTTAACCACTCTGTGTAAAGCCACATAAAGAGATCCTGATGCACCCCCAAGGTTAAAACCTACTCAAGAAATGGTAAAAGGAATCATTGATGAGCATAAACATTTGATTGATATGAAGAAGAAGGTAGAAAACAAAAGGAATTCATTTCATTCAATAAAACACAGTTTTAGCCCTTTGATCGTTAAAGGTGATGGTCAACTCAAGGATGTGGATGAATGGAGAAATGAATTTGATCAAATGGTTCCACAATGTTTGACACATATATAGGGTGATGGTAATATCAATCTGGAAAAAAATCATGCTCTGCTTGATGGAATTATTGCATTATTGGATAATGGTTATACAAATTTTGTTGTAGATGCTAGAAACTTGCTCGATAGCAGATGGAAAATCCACCTGTCAAACTTCATTGCTGCACAGGAATACAAGTGGCCGAATGATTTAACCATAAGCAAGTGGCAAGAAAAATACCTCAGTTCAGATGAAGATTAATCACTATCAATGATGATTATCATAAAATAAAAGCTTTGCACAGGTCTTTGGTGACTCGAGCTTTTACTTGGAGATTAACATAATTGTCATGTGTTAGTTGTTAATTGTTTCAGTTATATTTTACATGTTAGTTAAGGTTTTTTTATCAAAAGTCATGTCTTTTGGTTCAAAGCTTGTTGCCTCTCCTATAAATAAGAGAGACCAGGACCAAGAAAAAAATATTAAGATAGGAGTAGATAGAAGAAGTAGGAGAATAGGGATTGATACAATGTTTACATCATAAAGGACCAAGATGCACGTGTAAATTTTTTGATGAAGTTAATGGAAAATCTCTGATTCAGTGGCTCTATGTTGGTATCAATTGTTTGTTAAGTTAATTGAATATATTGCCAAATTATCTCCATATTTAATATTACTCAGTTGTTTAAATTGATATATCAAGCATATTTTCAATTTATCAGTGCACATTTGCTGTATCTGTGTGGCATAATTAATTGGGTCTTTCAAGTAAAGATTAAAGTCCTCTTGATTATTCACAACAACTTAGGAATATTATTTTGGATTATTAAAGAAGAATTTGATAATTGCATCCCTTCTTGTTTATAAAAGTTATAAACATAGAAGTGCCAAACAACTTGAATTATTTCCAGTCATAAGTCACTTGTATTTGATTTCTACTTGACTCCATATACCCAACAGAGCACTGGTCTTCACATTTCATCACTTAGTTTCATTTCATTTTAAAAGTTTTACATCTGTTAATTGAACATATTTCTTGATACTACTTATACAATTTATGCTAGATTAGTAGTACATCTATTCACTTTCAAATTTCCATTGTGAATAGACTGTTGTAGGAGGAATCACATAGTTCAAGTTTGCTTCATTCACATAGGTAGACCCACCTAG